>JAVTVY010010744.1:0-55392 GCA_036873755.1 Hanleya hanleyi
TTCAGCATGAGTGTGCTTGATGTTGACTTTCAAAGCACTGTTAGGAAAGAATATATCTGAAGTGCAGTGTCAAAGCGGTGTTAGGGAAAAATGTATGTGGAGTCGAATGTCAAAGCAGTCTTAGGGTTGCATTGTACGTGAAGTCCAGTGTCAACCGGTGTTAGGGAGGAATGTATGTAAAGTCGAGTGTCAAAGCGGTGTTAGGGAGGAGTACGTCAAGTCAAGTGTCAAAGCAGTGTTAGGGAGGAATGTATGTCAGGTCGAGTGTCAAAGCGGGATTAGGACTTAGGGATAGGTATGCTTCATAACTATCACGTTTAGGGTCATTTCAGCTATAGAAGTGCAGTGTCAAAGCAGTGTTAGGGAAAAATGTACGTTGAGTCGAATGTCAAAGCGGTGTTCGGGATGAATGTATGTGAAGTCGAGTGTGAAAGTGGAGTGAGGGAGTAATGTACATGAAGTCGACTGTTAAAGCGCTGTTAGGGAGGAATGTACGTCAAGTCGAGTATCAAAGCGGTGTTAGAGAGGAATGTACGTCAAGTCGACTGTCAAAGCGGTGTTAGGGAGGAATGTATGTCAGGTCGAGTGTCAAAGCGGGATTAGGACTTAGGGTTAGGTATGCTTCATAACTACCAGGGTTTGGGTCAGTTCAGCTATAGAAGTCAGATAATTTCTCCACCAAAGCGTAACTAGGGTAATGTTGAAGCTGGGTGTTAGGCATGAGTGTGCTTGAAGTTGACTTTCAAAGCACTGTTAGGAAGGAATATATCTGAAGTGCAGTGTCAAAGTGGTATTAGGGAAAAATGTACGTGCAATCGGGTGTCAAAGCTGTATTAGGGAGGAATGTATGTTTAGGTGAGTGTCAAAGCAGTGTCACGGAATGTATGTCAAGTCGAATGTCAAATTGTACCTTGTATAGTGTAATAGCTAATTATTTAGCAACTATCTCCAATTAGAAAGCAGGATTGGCTTTGATTGTGACGTTGCAAAGTGACGCTCTCAAGAAAAACATCTTCATTCTGACGTACTTCATTGTGACGTTGCAGGGTTAGGCTCACCCTTTCCTTCCATTCTGCCGGTTCAAAGTGCCGGCAGAAGAAAAGTCTCCGATTTTCCATTGTGCCGCTGCATTCTGCCGTAAAGAACTAAAGTGACTGTGTTTCATTGTGACGCTGCAGCATCAGTACGAAAAAAGATGGTCTTAAATTTTTCATTGTGACGTGCCATTCTGCCGTACCGAGAAAAAGTAATGTTTCTGATGATCAATTAAACACTTTATTTCCTTCCATTCTGTCGCTTCAAAGTGCCGGCAGAAAGAAAGTCTTTCATTTTCCATTGTGCCGTTCCATTCTGTCGTAGAGGAAAAAAGTGATTGTGTTATATTGTGATGCTGGTAAGCAGGATTGACTTTGATTGTGACGTTGCAAAGTGACGCTCTGATGAAAGACATGTTCATTCTGACGCACTTCATTGTGACGTTACAGGGTTAGGCTCTCTTCCATTCTGTCGTTTCAAAGTGCCGGCAGAAAGAAAGTCTTTCATTTTCCATTGTGCCGTTCCATTCTGCCGTAGAGGGAAAAAGTGATTGTGTTATGTGATGCTGAGAAGCAGGATTTACTTTGATTGTGGCGTTGCAAAGTGACGCTCTGAAGAAAGACATGTTCATTCTGACGCACTTCATTGTGACGTTACAGGGTTAGGCTCACCCTTCCTTCCATTCTGCCGGTTCAAAGTGTCGGTAGAAGAAAATTCTCTCATCTTCCATTGCGTCGCTGCATTCTGCCGTAAAGAGGTAAAGGGACTGTCTTTCATTGTGACGTTGCAGCGTCGGTTCGAAAAAATATGGTCTTAAATTTTTCATTGTGTCGTTCCATTCTGCCGTACTGACAAAACAGGTACCTTGTATAGCAACTACCTCCAATTGGAAAGCAGGATTGGCTTTGATTGTGACGTTGCAAAGTGACGCTCTCAACAAAGACATCTTCATTCTGACGGACTTCATTGTGACGTTACAGGGTTAGGCTCAACCCTTCCTTTCATTCTGCCAGTTCAAAGTGCCGGCGGGCAGAAAGAGAGAGAGTCTTTCATTTTCCATTGTGCCGTTCCATTCTGCCGTAGAGGGAAGAAGTCATTGTGTTATATTGTGATGCTGGTAAGCAGGATTTGACTTTGATTGTGACGTTGCAAAATGACGCTCTCAAGAAAGACATGTTCATTCTGATGCGCTTCATTGTCACGTTACAGGGTTAGGCTCACCCTTCTTTCCATTCTGCCGGTTCAAAGTGCCGGCAGAAGAAAACTCTCTGATTTTCCATTGTGCCGCTGCATTCTGCCATACCGAGAAAAGGTCATGTTCCTGATGACAAATTGAAAAGTCAACTTCATTTCCTTCCATTAAGAAGGTGCAAAGAGCGTTGACAAAGACAGAGCTGTACTCTGCTGTACAAAGAAACTACTTTGAACCACATTGTGTTTCATTAATATGGCACTTGTACGGCTGAAAATAAGAGAATGGTGCAGGTTTTCCAGTCTCTCTCGTGCTTCCTTACATGAAGTATCCACCGCTAGTCTGTCCTTAGTTTTCATAGATGTCTGCTAGTCTGTCATTGGTTTTCATAGATGTCTGCTAGGTTGCCCTTAGTTTTTGTGGGTGTCTGCTAGGTTGCCCTTAGTTTTTGTGGGTGTCTGCTAGGTTGCCCTTAGTTTTTGTGGGTGTCTGCTAGGTTGCCCTTAGTTTTCATGGGTATCTGCTACTAGGTTGTCCTTAATTCATACACATTGACTGGCCCTGTGGAGCTTCTGGGGATTGACCTGGGGTATCGTTGTGCACACCCCAGGTCATGGGATTGAATGGAAAAAATTAAGGCCTTAGCTTCTCAGACAGCTTACCATAAGAGGTGACTAACTGGGTTACCCATGTTTTTTTGGGGGGTTTTCATGGTAAAAAGGAATAGGACCCCCCCCCACACACACACACACACAGGTGGGATGATGGGTTGGTAAGAATAGACTTCAGCTTCTCAGAGAGCTTGTCGCGAGAGGCAACTAACTGGGGCACCGGTGGGGTTTCCCGGGTGTGAAAAGAAATAGGATCCACCGATGGGTCCCGGACGTTAAAAGGAATAGGACCCTATCCGTGTGGTTCCGGATGTGAAAGGAATAGGAACCAAACAGTGTGATATGACTGAAATTTTTTTGAAAGCAACATTAAATGATATTCACTCACTTACTCACATTGACCAAATATGTATTCTTTATATTGCCACAGGTCTATAATATATACATGGCAGGGAGGCACCTATGTTCTCGGAGGTATCGAGAGTTCGCCAACCTACATACACAGCTCAAGCGAGAGTTCCCTGATTTTAACTTTCCAAAGATGCCCGGCAAGAAACTGTTCACACTGTCGGAACAGCAACTGGACGCCAGGCGGCGAGGATTAGAACAATATTTAGAAAAAAGTAAGTATTTTGCATGTATGTATATTTTAGATAGATAAAAAAGTTCATGGATGACAAATTTCAATAATTCAATAACAGGAATTGCAGTTTTTCACCTAAAAATATTGCGGTGGTTACACATTCTGATATTCCTTTACATATGGGCATGTCCACAGAACAGTGCTACCAAAGTGTGAGATGAATAGAGAAAATTCAGATCACATGAATTCTTATTTTGAATGCTGATCACGAAAGAAGGGCATATGCAGTTAACAAATTTAGCCATGGAAACATAGTGGATATTCTAAATGTTGAGGTAGGAGGTGGTTTCCTAATGTGTGCCAGAGTAACGTATGCAACATTGACATTTGGTGCACATCAACTGTTGTAATAAATGACAGCCAATTTCATCACACAAATTTGACTGAAAGAATGGTTTAAGTGTCGGCATCAATTGCCACTGAAGTAGCAATGTAGAGATATAAGATGTTGAGTTCAGCAGGTTTTTTCCACGCAAAATTGGGTAACGTACTTTACAGTTTGACATTTAAATGAAGGGGCATTTTGGAGGAAAATGCCTGTGCTATTCCAAGGCTCAATGTTGTGAAGAAACAGGTGGTTGAAGTCGTCTTCGAATATTGCAACATAACACAGAATATGTTTTTAATCCTGAGCTCACAGGATTTCCAAAATTTGTCAAAAGTAACGTATCTAACATTTGACAGACAAGTTATATCACAGAATACACATGTACTTCATATACCACTCAATGTTTTCCCATAATAAAATGTTTAGGAATGATGGAAGAAAAATACCAATTTAGGAGAATTTTTGACATATCTTAATTTAAAACTTCTTTAATAATCTTTTTTAGTAAGGTTTTCTATCCTGCTGTTGGTAACGTACTTAACATTTGACCATAGTTAAGTGAGATTAGGGTGACTAAAGTTAACTATTTGCATCAGTAATGACAAAATCTAAACACAGTTGCTGGAAGAGATAAAGTTTCCAAGTTATGCTGAAATTTCAGCAGTTCTCGACATTTTAGATAAGCACAGCAAGCCTTAATACAAAACAGTAACGAATCTAACGATTGACTGGTGCACCAGTTGTCAAACGTTGTATTCGTTACTATGAAATACGACAGACGATTACTCACACAAAAATACTTTGTCAGTGCTCTGTTTGCATTACAACTCAACCAAAACGTTTGTAAAAAAATTGTAGGCAGTAAAATTATTAAATAAATTGATAAATGCTATTCAAAGCAGCAATTGGCGTTCAGCCGGTAACGAACACATGGTTGGACAAGACTTCGACAGGTCAAATGTTATGTTCGTTCTGGGTAACACAACAGAGAAAAGATCGCCTTAGCATGACTGCCCGGTTATTGGACAGGCCCTATTATTGGACACCTAGACCCAGCGGGGCTATTTTCTGGGAATATTACATGACAACTGCAATACAAATTTAATTTTACAGTTGAGTTACAAAGACATGCTAATAAATTTCTGTTTACTCACGCAATTTGTGCACGTTTAGCCCTCGTGCGGGTCGGAAATAGTGTCACAAATTTGGGTAAAAAATGCGTCAGAAAATTTCCTCCACTTTCTCAGTATTATTCCCGATTGCAGGTTTGATTAAATTCAACGAAATTTAACTGAAAATGTTCCCACAAATATAGAGAATCTTCATTCTGAATCTCAGTGTGCAACGCGACAGGCATTTGGCAGACGATGTATATTTCTACCCGCCACTCGGTCTAAAAATAGAAGAATACCGGGAGCAGCCAGTTTACGATAGCACGACATGTGGCTCACACTGGCAATAGCATTGATTGACAGCCAAGGATAATGGACACTCCCAAAAACTGCAAAATTTTGGACCGGGTTCAAACTTCGACGCTATTCCAAAACTCATTTGCGGGCTACAGTGCGGATTCATGTTTAAATATTCTTGGAGGTTTACTAAAGACTGTGGGGCAAACAATTTGACAGTAAGTGGATTAGTTTCAAATAAATCCATCACTGAAAAAGTGTCCAATAACTGGGTGCAAACTTGCATTTTCATACCGTGGATGGTACCTGCGTTTCAACTATTCCCAGTCTCTCCCCGTATTTTTTCTTCAATATTTTTTTATGACGATTTATCACTAAAGATGTAGTCCTTTGTCGAGTGTTACTTTCTCGGCCATACGTTGTCGCGTGGCCGACCTGCAGACTCTTATTCATAAAAAGTGTCCAATAACCGGGCAGTCATGCTACGTTAATCTTGCAAATTTATCATTCAACTTTTTTTGCAACGCGTGTAGAAAAGCAAATCAACAAAACGAACAAAACCAAATGTAGATCTCTGGCTTCAAGTTATGAATAAACACTGTTTAATCGAAGTAGTAACGTATCTTACACTTTTAATAAGTTTGGACCGACAAAATTAACTTCCCTCCAGAACTGAATCTTTGCGCGAAATGGCGGCAGACATTTTGCACAGCTAATGGTGACGTCACAGCTCTCGTACAGCATATACCTCTGACTCCTTGAAATAAACCCCAAACTGCTATCAGCTGGCTCTGAGCATGAGGAGTAACGTATCTTACCATGGACCGACGGCACTCCAGTGAACTTCGGGGTACTTTTTGATGAATACGACGATGAGCACGAATCTCTCCAAACCCTGATATTTTATTTACTCAATCAAGTCTACTTGGTCAACAGATAGATGGACTTTTAAAGATAATGTTTATCGTAGCTCCGGTGTAGCCTTGTTCCATACTACGTGAGAACAACGCTACGGCTGCAAGCCAGTCACCAGATCGAGTTGTTGGGAAATTGCCGTACGGGCAATATTTGCCGAACCAATTGATCATAACCAATAAAATAATTCGATTCTATGTCCACTTACCTTTCATAAATATTCTTGTTTATGAGTGACCGTCCGTTTTTAGCTTGGCAAGAGATCGAAACTCGGACGAGGGGGTTATACTGTCCATGTAAAACTTATCGATGTAAAGATGGCGGCGATGTGGACAGTTTTACCCCCCCCTCGTCCGAGTTTCGATCTCTTGCCAAGCTAAAAACGGACGGTCACTCATAAACAAGGATTTTTATGAAAGGTAAGTGGACATAGAATCGAATTATTTTATTGGTTATGGTCAATTGGTTCAGCAAATATTGCCCGTACGGCAATTTCCCAACAACTCGATCTGGTGACTGGCTTGCAGCCGTAGCGTTGTTCTCACGTAGTATGGAACAAGGCTACACCGGAGCTATGTTTATCGCTGTGCACCACTGACACTGACGACCACGTGTTGACCGACCAAGTAAGGTTCGTTACCGAGACAACAACAACAACAGCCATGTGCACAAATTACAAAAGGAAGATGATTTTGTTTTGTCACAAATAAAAGTAACAATGAATTCATGATAAATAAATGAATTTATGGAAATAAACAAATATTTTAATCTGACTGTCAAGAATACAAACAGCATTTGTTCATGTCACGTTTTTGGGGTCATAAAAAAGGTGGAAGCAGCCAAGATTTCACACCATATTTTTTTTAATCAGCTAAATTTATGTTTGCTTACTATGATTGTGTCTTTGGGTGATGGGGATAATGTTCATATATCAACTAGGTGTTAGACAGTAAATTTATAGACAGAGGTGATGGTTAAAAATTGACATTTCCAAAGTAACACAATACCGTAGACATGCCCATATACACTATTTTGAAAGGGATAGAGTGTCTAAAATTGACCCCAACAACCTCTTACATAATATATTACTGTACATCTACGCCAAGGAAGAATTTTCTGCCATGTTATTTCTATCATTACTTTAATATCTCAACAATACCCAATGGTCCGCTACTCAGTATCTGATTGGCTGAAATTCTTCCCTTGTTTCTTCACAAGCCAATGAGAATACCAGATTTCTTTTCAAATATTTGAATTGACCAATCATTCACTGCCAAAAATAGCGTACTTAAAACAAGAAAAAAAAAACTTGTTTTAAGTAGAAATTTACTTAAAATAAGTAAAAAATATCTTGGAGTGTGGTAAGAAAAAATATCTGGGTGTAAATTCTTAACTAAGAAAAATAATCTAAGTTTTTTATCTTAGTCAAGATAAAAAATCTTGTTCAATTATCTTAATTAAGACAATTCTTCTGATGATTTGTTTTTATTTTGTTCAAGAAAATTTATCTAGTTCAAGAAAAAAATCTTATCGAAGTTAATTTTTCTTGTTAACAAAATCTTAATTAAGATTTTTTTAGAGTGTGGTAAGAAAAGATGTCTTGCCTAAGAATAAATTACTTACCTGAGAAAAGTTAACCAGATAAATTTACTTACTTAAGAAAACTTATCCAGATAAATTTACTTGGCTAAGAATTACACTATAGTTAATTTACCATTCTATAAGAAAAACAACGACACAGAACTCCTAGGTAAATTAACTTCCATAAGAAAAATAATCAGATAAAATTAACTAGAATAAAAAATATAAAAAAAATAAGAAAACAGAACTTGCACAAGAACATTGCAGTTATTCGATTATCTTATTTAAAAAATATACAATCAAAGGTCATGTTGTTGTGTTTACATAGGCAGTTGGTATGGGTTGCGCTAGTAGGGTTGATTTTTCACTTATATGCAATGTCCTGAAAAGTACCAAACCTTTTTATATACTCTTTTCCACATATACTTTCTTTTGTAGCAAAAATATGATCAATTAACGTTTTTAACTAATGTTTCTTTTATATCAAATTACTGCAAAAAACTGAACATGAATATGCTTGTTACAGTTAGCATATAAAAACATTATCAAAATAATGTCATGCAATTGAAGTGTGACTGAGTGAATATAATTTAATGTCACTTTCAACCCATCATCATGCAATTGAAGGGCAAAAGTCATATATGTAAAACAGATAAATAAAAAACTTATTTCAAATATGTTAAGGCCTTTGTTCTGGCATGCATCCTTAAAACCTCACCTTGACAAGTATTTCTTTCCATTTATAGCAGTAATACTAGAATATATTTGCATAAAATTTCTCGCACATGTCGAAGTTGTATAATATGATAAGAGACTGATATAATTGAAACCATGTAAAACGGCCGAACACCAAAGATATGATGGATAATTCTCAAAATTTAGAAAATGCTTGTGGTGGAGAAAGTCCCAATGTTTAGTCACAGACAGGGTTGCAAGGTCTTGCAAGCTAAAGCATACAACCAAGTTCATATAAAAATATTCTTCCAAAGCTGAAGCAAAGAACTAGGGAATGGAGGAATCAATTCACTGCAAACCATGTAGAATCCAGATCCAAAATTTTATGCGAATACTCAAAGCCCCAAAGATTGTCAGAGCTAGGCAACCTGCCACTAATTTACATTTCAAAAACATGTTTCCTGAATAGACTGCAGTCACTGGCTTGATGCAATGACTTTGGTTTGCATGCCTAGCTGACAAGTATAACGAATATTCAACACCAAAATACTTGCTGTGCACATGGGAGGTCGAGTTTGTATCTTTGCTTTTTATACATATATTTTTTTGCGTTTGCTTCGAAATCAATGTAACAGTCTTAAACTTACTTTCTAATTGACTGTGTTCAGGTAGACAAAAATGAAGAAACAGATCTGCAGATCCACACTTTCACCAGCAGAAGTTAGTTTATGTTTGCCAGTTTGTTGTTGTTGTTGTTGTATATCTGTAAATCCACTCCCAAAGAAAGCAAATCTCATTTTTGACGTTTTCGCTCAGTTCATTGAACACATTGAACAACACACTACTCTCATCCACCTGTAGAATGATCCAATGAGAGGCGCATGCAGTTGAGTTTCTTCAATAAAGTACCTGCATACCAACTGTGCAACAACATGAAATTTTCAGTTGAAAATGGCAGAATCAAATCCCTGAACCCATATGAAAACCATAACCGCACATGGAGGTGGACTTGCAGATAAAACTACTAAATTACAAAAATATGTTCCTCACTCAAGTAGAAGATATAATTTCAAGTATATCTTAGGCAAATTGTAACAGTAACTCTTACAAATTGATAATGATTAATTTCTGTCAGGAAACCACAGGTTCATACTATTAGTGTAGCGATCCGTTTCCGCTCAATTCACGATCTTACATTTTAAGGAGACAAATCACAAAAAGACATATTAGTCAAGATAATTTTTCTTATAACAAGATATATCTAGTAAAATGCAATCATATTTGAGAAAATTTTTCTTAAAATAAGATAAATCTGACAAAATGGAACAAACAAAGAAAATATTTATTGAAATTTTCTTGTTTTAATGTAATTTATCTAGAATTGAGGTGAAAAAACTTATTTAAGTACCCTATTTTTGGCTGACAACAATTTGCTTGTTTTAATTGACACAATCCAATGCGGATATGTAGAAGTTTTGGAATTCTATGAAGAATCAATCAGAAGATTAAACAAAAACTATCTTTTTTACCTCCATTTCTAGGGAGAGCTTTTCTCCAACATGATAAAGAAAGCTATATTGCACATGACTATCATTATATTTGGGAAGGTAACAACAAAGTTTTGGATATATGAGCATACTAGGGTTTTATGGTGGGCCAGTCATGTTACCCAAACAACTTTCATTTGGGCCCGGTGTACCATCTTTCAGTCTTTTAAGGCATGGACATCTTATATGCCATGCATGAAATCATTCTTGAATGTATATATGCTTGGATTTTCAAACATGCATGCAGACCACAGACATAGTTTTGTTTAAGAAAATATTACTTGAAATAAATATTTTAATACTAAGCTAAGAAACTATTATCTCAACATGGTCTACCAATAAACTTATTTAAGAAATATTGTCTAACAAAACACTTATTAAAGTAAAAAAATCTTATAATAAGATAAAACCTGATAAAGGAAATCTTATATAAGATATTATTTCTTGGAATAAGGCACAATTTGCTCAATAATATCTCAAATGAGTTAATTTTTCTTAAAATAAGAAAAAAATAAGAAAATTTTCAATCACTGACAATTATTGAGATAAGTTTTCTTAAAATTTTCTAGTTTTAAGAAAAAATATCTTGAAATAAGTTTCATAAACTTTAATAAGTACCCTATTTTTGGCAGTGTTGTCTTACTCAAATCTCATTCCAGAAGCACAGTCAAAAATAAAGTCTATTCAGGATTTCTGTCATCCCAAACTCCCCGTAAAATTTGAAGAAGTATGGATTACGCCGGGGAAATTCCAAAAAAGAAAATCCAGGTCCACTGCAGTCCGAGATCAGAGTATCCACATCTATTTGTATGATCCCAAGTTGCATGACATTCCAGCAAATTTATCAGAGAGCAATTTAATATACTATCTAAATAGTTCCAAAAGCGTGCCTTTGATTGTCATCCCGCATCTTTGATCTGCTTCCCGACGGAGCTCCAAAACTCCCCGAGTTTACCCTAATGATGTAATCTGTTTCATCATTCCGTCGATTCCTGTACAATGTCTGATGATGTAACTCCATAAAATCAGGGATAAAAAAAAAAAAAAAGTGGAATTGCTTTGCGTCTGAACCGATATCAACTCGGTATGCATCAACGACGCAGTCATGGCAATAATTGTCACTATCAGGCTTAGGCTACATTAACTCAATTATCCTGGGACGAGACGCATAGCAAGGGTAGTGTAGAATGAGCCAGAACTAGGTGATCCCAACTTCCAGCAGCACAGACCCTCTCACTCACTCCTTATCTCAAATATTGATTGTATTAGTGTGGATTGAAAATTATTATCCAACTTCCTTTGGCAAACTGTGTGCATGTTCATATGTACAAACCTAACGAAAGACTCCAGCTTTCCAATCCATCCAAGGACACTTTGAAGTGACTTACAGTAACCCCTATTACTTACAGTTATACCTCTGATGTACAGTAATCCCTCTGACGTACAGTAATATCCCTCTGACTTGCATAAATTCCTCTGACTTAAATTAATCCCTCTGACTTACAGTAATCCTCTGTCTTACTGTAATCCCTCTGACTTACATCAATCCCTTTGATTTACAGTAAGCACTCAGACTTACATCAATCCCTCTGACTTAAGAGTGATTCCTCTGAATTTCAATAATCCCTCTGACTAAAAGCAATCCCTCTAACTTGCAGTAATCCCTCTGACTTACAGTAATCCCTCTGACTTACAGTAATCCCTCTGACATACGGTAATCCCTCTGACTTACGGTAATCCTTCTAACAGCAATCCCTCTAACTTACAGTAATCCCTCTGACAGACAGTAATCCCTCTAACAGCAATCCCTCTCACTTACATTAATCCCTCTGACTTACATTAATCCCTCTGACTTACAGTAATCCCTCTGACTAACAGCAATCCCTCTGACTAACAGTAATCCCTCTGACAGACAGTAATCCCTCTAACAGTAATCCCTCTGACTCACAGTAATCCCTCTAACTTACAGTAATCCCTCTGACTAACAGCAATCCCTCTGACTAACAGTAATCCCTCTGACAGACAGTAATCCCTCTAACAGTAATCCCTCTGACTTACAGCAATCCCTCTAACTTACAGTAATCCCTCTGACAGACAGTAATCCCTCTAACAGCAATCCCTCTCAGTTACATTAATCCCTCTGACTTACATTAATCCCTCTGACTTACAGTAACCCCTCTGACTAACAGCAATCCCTCTGACTAACAGTAATCCCTCTGACAGACCGTAATCCCTCTAACAGTAATCCCTCTGACTAACAGTAATCCCTCTGACTTACAGTAATCCCTCTGACTAACAGCAATCCCTCTGACTAACAGTAATCCCTCTGACTAACAGTAATCCCTCTGACTAACAGCAATCCCTCTGACTTACAGTAATCCCTCTGACTAACAGTAATCCCTCTGACTAACAGTAATCCCTCTGACATACAGTTATCCCTCTAACAGCAATCCCTCTGACTTACAGTAATCCCTCTAACAGTAATCCCTTTAATAATCACATCACAGGAAGTGAAATTTCCCAACATAAAATCTGGGGGTGATCAATTTTATCAGAATCAGAACAAGAAATTGACGAAATGGTCCAAAATCATGCTGATAATCCATTATTTCTTTGTTATTTCAATGATTTTAGAGACTGATCAAATTTCTTGGAACTGCCGATTGAATTTTGTCCCTAAAATTGGGGGCGATTGAATTTTGATAGGGGGATTGAAATATTAGAGGGATTACCATGTCAACAATCACACTCTCACTGATCAATCTCCCTGTCAAAATTCAATCACCTCAAATTCTGAGCACAAAATTCAGTCCGCTGTTCTATTAAATTTGATCACCGCATTAGTCTGGACAACATGTTGTCAGCTTCTTCTTCTAATAGATTTGATCACCCCCAGATTTTATGGTGGGAAATTTCACTTCCTGTGGTTGAATTATTAGAGGGATTACCGTACGTACATGTATAACTGTATTTATTAGGGAACTAAAACAACATTTCAGTGGCTGAAAAAAACCGTATGAAATACAAAACAGTCTCAGAAGAGAAGATTGACATACAGTGTAAACCTACTCTTACCAACTACATGTACACAAGCCATAAATTGAGTCCTCTGAAAACACTATCTGTTTACAGCAGTTTTCATGAAGACAACCTCCGTCATCCATGTCAAGATAATCACCTGTTTCTACATGCAAACCCTGACGGAGGAATTAAATGTGACAGAAATGCAAACAGATAAAACCCATTTTGGTGGAATTAGGGAGATTTAGTTCTCCTTCCATTGCAGCGAACTGTAAAGGCACCAAGACAAACCCTCTAGGCGGCCATCTCGCAGGAATAAAATCCCACGTATCCGGACACCCAATATTTATGGACGACCATAATGGACTGTGTTAGTCTGGTGCTGTGAATCGCTGTCTATTTCATTCAGTAAAACGTGCTGGGGAAAAAGCTTTCAATGGTTCGGAGTCCCATTCAGTTCTTGTTAGTCTCCAGCTATGACATTTATTATACAATGTATCTCCTTTCATTATTGGACTATGTCAGCAATATGGAATACACTTTCTCATTCTCCTCATACTTGTTCTCCCAACTTTCGTGATTTAGTTCCTCACATTACGAACATTTTGTTGTATTAGAACAAAAACACTGTTCAGAACATGTTTTGTCTGCACTGTGAGGTGCCCAGAAACACTAAAATTATGTTCGATGGACAAGTTCGTAAAAATCAAACATGTTTGATTTTCGGAACATGATTTCGTCCTCAAAACAGTTTTTACCCCTCGGCCATTTTGGCCTCGGGGTATTGTCGTCGCCATGTACGTCCGTCCGTCTGTCCGGACGTCCGTCCGTCCGTTACCGCATTTTAGGCAAAACCGCTTGAGACACAACCACCAAATTTTCAACACTTACTTATCTAGTGCTAAGCCAGGCGCCTATCGAAAGTGGCTACCCTCGGCCAATATTTTACAGAGTTCTGCCCCTTTACAGATATATTAATTTCTATTTCTGTCCTATATGCCTGAATGTAACCAGCTATATCTGCAGAACTGTGTTCGGTATAGCTACTATATTTTGGAAACTTATTTATATTGTTGTATTCTACAAACCAACAAAGGATTACTCGCCTCGGCTTATGGAGTTATGCCCCTTTTGGATGTAGTACATCTCCGATTTTGTTATTTTGTAGCTGAATGTACAAGTTATTTCTGCAGATCCGTGTTCGGTACAGCTTATTCGTCTCGGTTCTTATTTCACAAAGTGCTAAGTCAGACGCCTATCGAAAGTGGCTCCCCTCGGCCCATATTTTACAGAGTTATGCCCCTTTACAGATATATTAATTTTTATTTCGGTCCTACATGCCTGAATGTAACCAACTATATCTGCAGAACTGTGTTTGGTATAGCTACTATATTTTGGAAACTTATTTATATTGCTGTATTCTACAAGCCCACAAAGGATTATTCGCCTCGGCTTATGGAGTTATGCCCCTTTCGGATGTAATAATCTCCGATTTTGTTATCTATAATTGAATGTACAAGTTATATCTGAAGATCCGTGTTTGGTACAGCTTATTTGTCCCCGTTCTTATTTTACAGTAGTGCTAAGTCAGACGCCTATCGAAAGTGGTTCCCCTCGGCCCATACTTTACAGAGTTATGCCCCTTTACTGATATATTAATTTCTATTTCTGTCCTATATGCCTGAATGTAACCAACTATATCTGCAGAACTGTGTTCGGTATTGCTACTATATTTTGAAAACTTATTTATATTGTTGTATTCTACCAACCAACAAAGGATTACTCACCTCGGCTTATGGAGTTATGCCGCTTTCGGATGTAATAATCTCAGATTCTGTTATCTGTAGCTCAATGTACAAGTTAGTCTTTAGATCCATGTTCGGTACGGCTTATTTGTCTTGGTTCTTATTTTACAGAGTGCCAAGAAGTCACATGCCTATCGAAAGTGGCTCCCCTCGACCCATATTTTACCGAGTTATGCCCCTTTACAGATATATAATTTTTCTATTTCTGTCCTATATGCCTGAATGTAACTAACTACCGGTATATCTTCATCATCCCACATAGAACTATCTCTTCCCCAATTCACACAACACATGGGTCTCTATCACTTGGGGAAAGCCGAGGGGTTTTGATTAGATCAATCTCATGTTGTCTTCAGTGTGTGGTGATCGCGAACATGTGTCCGAACATTTACCAACAGTTATCCAATCAACTGGCAGCTGTCGGTCATGTGACGAAGCCGCTCTCACATGACGCAACAAAATGGCCTCACTGCTTGATCGCGGCGACTGGTGCTCAAGAGAAAATGTTCGCAGTGTGAGGTTACCACGAACAAAAACATGAACAAACTGTTCTGTTCTAATACAACAAAATGTTCGTAGTGTGAGTTGGGCTTAAGGAATACACTTTCTCATTCTCCTCCTCATACTTGTTCTCCCGACTTTCATGATTTAGTTCCGCGACTTCCAAAAAATTGACCGATTCGTCTGAAATTTCACCAGGATAACTAGAGTCATTCAGATGTCACGTGTTGAAATTGAGGCCAGCAGATCGAGGTCTCTTTGACCTAAAAACCATAAATTATTTAAAACTGGAGAATTTTGCGAGTGGATTTATTAGGAGTAAGACAAAATATCTGAAAACAAAATTGAGGTCAAATGAGAAATATCATAAATTTTGCTGGAAAATTTGGAAATCGTTGAAATTCAAATGATTTTTTTGGAGTGGATACATAAAAGATGGTATACCAGGTACTTAATTTGTCAGAGGTCAAACAGGTCATACGTCAACATCACATTGCCAACCCCCTCCCCCTTTCCGACTCCAATAAAAACGTGGGAAATTGTAAAAACAATTTCTGTGCTAGTCCAAGGATGTGGATTGTTATCAAACTGTAGAAATATCTCATGACAAACAAGAATCCTATTGTGGTCGAAAGGTCAAAGGTCAATGGGAATAACAAAATCAGGTAACAATTGCAAATTACATTTTTTAATAAGTTGTCTTAATGCGCTCCCCATTTCATCTCAAAAGTGAATAAAATACTATTTAAACCAAATTACATTTTTGTGAGTGGATGCATTCGTGGGAAGTGATGTGTTGCCATGTCGGAGAGCAAGATTGGGGTCAAATGGTCAAGATCACTGACAACCAGCGACTCAAAGAAACCTGAAAGACTCAGAGATTTGGTTTTAATTATGTATGGTAGTCCATAGTGGCAATTTGGCCCTTATTTCAAATGAGACTCCCTAAATTTCTTATATTTATTAATATTAAGTATGTGGGAGATAGGAATGTGAGAGCAAAATCCTGAAAGGAAGACTTCCTGTTTCAAATTTCTATCTGAAGCCTGTACTCTCTCAATATTATGGTAAATGCTTCAATTGTCCAATCACCCAATTAATATTCGATCACCCCCAAATTTTGCCTACACGTTTGATCCGTCACTCTGATAAATATAATTACCACCTAAATGTAGGAGAAACTACATAGATAAGATCCTGATTTTGCATCATTGAGTCAACTTTCCGTTAAAATAAATTTGGTTGCCACATGTCTTGTCAGTCGGGCACAAAAATGCATTTCTTGTGATTTATTTATTAGACTGTTTACAGCAGATACAGTTCACATGTATTTGTAGATAACTGTACAATATGACATAGATTACTAGATTCTGTGCTCCAGTGGATTTTATGGAAATTATGATGCATCATGGGATATCTTCTATTTCAAACCTCTGATTGGTCAATTCAAATTTTCAAAAAGAAGTCCGGTATTT
The DNA here is from genome assembly GCA_036873755.1 of Hanleya hanleyi. Taxonomy (NCBI): domain Eukaryota; kingdom Metazoa; phylum Mollusca; class Polyplacophora; order Lepidopleurida; family Hanleyidae; genus Hanleya; species Hanleya hanleyi. The sequence continues at coordinate 16,739 of JAVTVY010010744.1, forward strand.
TCATTGGCTTGGGGCTTCAGGGCTGTTTGAACTTGTACACAATATGTGACTGTCTTCTTAACTGCATATCTTTATATGTGACATCTTACGTCATGTGTGATTTTCTACTCGTCAGTTTGTGCGGTACGGGTTATCGGGGAATGTGACATGATGCAGGAGTTTTTAGCAGCTGGGGATGGAGATTCAGTGAGTATTTCATAAACGAATGTTTAACGAATGTTTCAAACATTGATATACATGTAGTTTGTTCATAGTAACTTGCAGTTGTCAGTGAAACACGCAGAGATTTTTCAGTCTTTGAGTTCTCATCAGTGTGGGTGTCAACGTAGCCATCCCCATTAAAAACTGATCACCATAACACACTGACTGCCTCCGTTGAGTATACGGTTAGTGATTGTATCATTTACGTTTATCAAGCCTCTTACGAGTATAGCATACAGTTATACCGCTCTTCATTGGCCAATTAAATTTTCTCATAATGCTTTGGGGAAAACTCAAGCTACGAGATAACCCTGTTGTGTTCACATACTGCAAGGATCGTGTTTGTCGCATTATCAGCAACGTCAGCGTATCTTGTTTATAGCATGGTAGAAAATGAGTTGCTACGAGAAGACCCATGGTGGCAAAATCTGGTACACCAGCCGCTACGAGTATACCCATAGGCTGCAGTCAATATATGTGATAAAGGAGAATTCGTCTCAATGTGTTTTCTGCTCTACATTTCCTGCTTGGTAATTTCTTTGTGAATTGACATGTTATGTCAAAGATGGAGAAATTTTATTTCCCGCTAACTAACTGTAGGGTAATGCCATCAGATAGTCCGAGTTGCGATAAAATTACGTCAGAGTTGAGGGAGAATGACTTCCGAGTTGAGTGGAAGTAATCTTAGCATTGTGGCAAGGACCATGTTACGCTACCAAATTCTGTTACCAGTTTCTTGCATTCATTTTGAAGGTATTCAAGGAAAAATGAATTTGATGTGGAACAGAATTTCTGTGTTAATTTCGACCTCTGTTTCTGGCTGCAGTAGAATAATCGATGTTCTGTACAGCCCAAACACACATCTTCTAACCTGTTTACATTATATTCGTTTACAGGAAAGTGGCAGCAATGACGTGGAGCTGAAGGTTCTCTTACCTGACCGGAGTTTATGTGTTGTGACAATAAAACGCAATGACACAACAGAAAAAGTTTACAGGGTTGGTTGTGTGCTCATGACTCATTACTTACTATCTCTCCATCTCCATAACAGAGCCTTGTCTCCATAATGGACCGTGCTCTCTATAACATATCGTGTTCTCCATGATGGAGCATTTTCTCCACGTGAAATCATTTACTCCATAAACAAATCATCCACTATGCATGTCAGGGAGGTATCCAGATGGGTTATGATACCGGTATACCAGTATCGGTGCCCAAACTTACACGCCCAAATACTGTCAAACCAATTTGAATGTCGGCTAAAATATGTACCCAAATTACTTAAAATCACTCTATTGGACTTACTTTTATTATTTATCAAAGAAGTAATTGATTATTTCCTGTGAACAGCTGGTGGAAACACTAAATTTTCCAACTCGCATCGTGCTTCTTGATCCATGCAGGCCACCATTTTAGCATGTTTTAAGCCCACTGCGCAGGATGTTCACTTTCGGTTTGGTGGTTTCCGGTTTCGTGGTAGTCGACCGGTGTCCCCAAAAAATGTCTGGATTAGTCCCTGCATTTATTTCCTCTGTGCTATAGATTTCCAGGACATTAACAAATTTCCTTGATGAATAAAAGACTTATTTTCAATGAACGTGTTTCTCTCACATAAATTAAATTCCATGCAAATTAATATCTGATTGGAGAAGTTTAGTAAACATGAGTGTGTAATAGTTGTTTTTCAAAGAAATTGTCTGAAATTGTAACTGTTTTAGTATAAAAAAGAACTAGTTTTCATGAAAAGAGTTTCAATTCATATCCTTATCTTGTTTACTTTCAGGCGGTGGTCTCTAAGCTAAAATTAGAAGAAAGGGTTGCACAGTATTTTTATTTGTTTGAAACTGTTGAATACAATTTTGGTGAGTATAGAACGCAGTTATTGAAGGGTGGGCTGGGGGAGGAATACAGGAATCATTTTGTCCTGCCCATCTTTCTTGCGAGCACGATATCTCAAGAAGGATTATAGCCAGGCGTTCTAAACCATATCACATACATGTATGCAGCTACTGATCGGTCAGAATCCTATTGAAAATGACCAACCTTGACCTATTTTATCAAGGTCAAATTCTGGTTAACCACTTTCAGTGATTTTCCACAGAGTTGTAGCCCTTTTTCCAGTCCATATTTAGGTTACTATACTATTGCTGGCAAAGTGTCTGTGAATCATTCTATTATTCAGAATTTGTATTGGAGAAATATCTATTCATTTGACTGAAGGTGTAAACGGTCAATGAACAGGATTTTCATGTAAATTGCCACTCGAAAGTAAAATACCAGATGTCTGCTACTATTACAAAATGCTGTTCATTAAGCGATCCAAAATTTTGTTAATAAATTAGGGCTGTTCCATTTAAAAAGATGTACCCCCCACGGAAGGGAAACTTTGTACACCCCAACAACCAATATATGCAAATTAATTCTCCTTGCCTCCACCAAGCACAGCAAATAAATGTCCAGTACAACCTGGGAGAGAAGCATTTTTTTTTTTCATCATAGCAGCCCACCCACCCACATTTTTTATTTGGAAGGGAAAACAATTTTTTCTAAGGAACGATATCGGCCGGAAAACTGATTTCAGAGAAAATGGCAAATGCTTGGCTGTACACCATCGAAGTGGCGCTCTGGAGCGTAAAAACTGTAGTTTTATTCGGTTTCTACAGCCACGAGTCGTTTCTACTATTTCCTTGACAACTTGGCACGTTCAAACGATACAAAAATTGTGCATAGGCATGATTTATTGTTTTTTCACGCTTCAAACAGTTGAAGCGATGAAACAGCCGCCATTTCCTTCTGAGCCGTTGCTAAGGAAGTGACCGACCGCGCATGCCCACAGCCATCCATTGACGTCACTCGGGACGCTCCGCTATCCACGGAAGTGATATGGTAATGAGCTTTCGCCATAAAAGGATGTTTTCGAGACCCCGAGACGTATGATAATGAGCTTCTGCCATATATGGATGTTTCCGTAAGAGTTCGACTATATTTTCTCTCGGGAATACACCGGATTGAGGCGAAGATTGCCGATCTAACCCAAATTCAAGCTTGTAACTTCAGCTTTCCAACGATATGCGGCAACAACAACAACGCCAACGATCTAGACCTGGAAATGGTTGTTGTCAATGACTAAAACTTGCCGTTTTCAGCGGTTTTAGGCGAATAATGACAGAGACCGTTTAACAACACGAGTAATTAGGTATTAATTAAACTATTTTCAATGATTTTGTCAGCCAATAAATTTATTTATGTGAAAATTGGGCACATTATGGACGTAAAAAATACAAAATCTCATTTTCAATTTTTTTATTGTTCAGCCCCGATATGTCAACGCGCGTCTCCCCTTAAAAAGGAATCCCTTTCCAAATAACAAAGTGCATATTGGTAGAGGGCCCACCCATAGAAGCAATATTTTTACAGGCTTAAACAATCACCAAGAGAAGCAATTTATTACCTGGAGGGACCACCAAGAGATTTCTATTCTGGACAACCCCACCCACCAATATTTTTTTTTTTTTCCCCCCTTCCATGGGGGGTACATATTTTCAAATGGAACAGCCCTTAGTGCATTGTTTAATATTATCAGTGAGGTTTTTATTTTCACTGAATTTTTTTAATGTTTCTTTCTTTAAATTTTATTTTGTAGAAAGACGATTGCAGCCTGTGGAGCTTCCCCATAACATTTATATACAAAATTACAGTACAGCCACGGCAACGTGTATTGCACTACGAAAGTGGGTGTTCACGCTAACCAAGGAATTAACGCTTAACTCATGTGAAATGGCTATTAATTTCCTTTTTTGGCAGGTAGGTATGACGAATATTTCAAAATCATAAATGTTAAAAATTGTGCATATATGTTCTGTGTTTTAAAGTGTAACTGTGGTACTTGTGTAAGTGTTCGTTAGATTCAAGATAACGATGTGAATAATAAAACGTAATATTTTTCTCCAACGTTTCACTGGTCAGTCTCAGAAGATTCAAAGGCAGCTTTTACAGTGGGAGACAAACCTTCACTGCCTCTTTTGACGTCCAAGATGACATTGATGACGTCATAGTTAGAGCGTCCTGCAATCTGTTGTACGTTACGGAAATGCAGAGAATTGAACAGATTTGCAACAATGTTGCATTGTGACGTGGTAAATAGTTCCATAATAACGTCTGACATTCTTGTGGCGCTGAAATAACATTGAAATTGTTAAAATTAAAATCGTAAAGTAAGAAACGGTATAAATCCTATCGTGTGGAAGATTATCTTCAAGATGACGTAAACTTGCAAAAGCACCACATTTACACTTTCAGGGGTTTCATTTCCCTACAAAAAAGGTGAAGCCCCCGAAATAACAGTCTCATATTGAAATACTGCTTGAAAATTTGTGCCTATCCAGAAACATCAGATATTTCGACCATGTTGTTTTTATATAAATCGTTATCCTATGAATGAGAGAATCTAAGATTTGACTTGGATATCAATGTGATTTGAGGATTCAGTCAAAACTGTGCACTCTACCTGCTATGTCAGAAAAAATCAACATTCCATTTCTTTGCTATCGCAAATTTGCCACAACGAAATGGGTCCTTCACTCTGCCAATTTCTGACAGTAGACCTGGTAGAGACAGTGCCAAAATTGCTTGTTAAAAGATAAGAGTAAACCTCAAATCCAACTGAATGTAGGCTGCAAATCAAGTGTAAATTTTTGTTTTTATCTCGTATACTTGAAAACCTCGCCAAAACCTGCCCGCACATTAGAGCTAGTCCCTGAGCCAACAGGCAATTGAGGCCGTTAGCGGAGGGGATAGTTCTCGTGTGCGCCAGGCCCTATTTTTGGCTTCACTAGCAGAACACCTGAGGGAGTTTTTCTTCTTTTAACAGCACTACTCCTTTATCAGAACAATTGATGAAATGACATATTACAGTAATTCCCCTAATAATCCGATCACCGGAAGTGCAGCAAAAATGGCATAAATCTGGCAATATTCTCCATGGCACCAGCTACAAAGTGTCACATTTTGTCATTATATGACTCTTCTTCAATTTGAATGAAGAAGGGGAATGTTACTTATTCTCTGTGTTTGAATAACAGAGTTGAAAAGTGAACTTCCTCTGATTGATTATTAGGGGAATTACCGTAATATGTCTGGGAGTGATTGAATTTTATTAGATTGATTAGATTATTAGAGAGTCTTTGCCATAGCTATTTTCAGTATTTAGTTCACAAGATTATTGATGGGGGTATACACATGATTTGCGCTCAATCTATCACTTCTTGTTGTTTTGTTCTGACAGGCAGTTGACGATGTCAGTCGAGGTGTGGTGATGCCTGGTGACAAACTTTATGAGTTAAAAGCCTTACAAGAGGCTAATAAACCATTGGAGGTTTGTGTTATAATACTGTAGATGCCATATCATTTGTGGGAAATATCTTCCGCTTTTTTCATTCTCAATCCCATGCCGCTGGATGTAACATTCGCGGTTCCGCATTCCCGATCGACCAGGAACTCAGTGATTAATTTAACGAACCGTTTTGTGTAGGTCACTATTAATGAAAACAGTTGGTGTTGAGTAATTACAGCTAGCCGTCTGTCCCGAAAATTATGGTACCGTGTTGTCATAACCGAGGTACCTTAATCACAGGACTTCCTACTGGAACAGCTTGATTTAAGTACAATAACGTACAGCTTGTGGTTTAGACAGACAGTAATCAGGGTTTTTGAATAATTCAGAACAACGGGGAACTGATTTACAGAAGTTTTGTTGAAACAACTGTTCTCGTGTCATGTTTAGTCACGACCATGTGCCAAAACAACACATTCACATTCGGGTGTTTTGGTATCTGTCCATCCATCCATTGTTGATCAGTTTCTCAGATAAACTCGTATCGTGAAAAAGGATTTTCCGCAAAAACCATGAAAGATAATATCCCATGAATAATAAGGCATTTACATTACGATAATTACAGTTTGAGAGTCTGGGAACATCAGCATTGGGGAGGGGGGTGGGAGGGGATCTTTGTATCAAGAGATGAAACGGGAAGTAGACCACATTCTGCCCACTTTATATATATGAAGCAGTGAGAACATTAACAGAATCACATGATCTAAGAAAGTGTCCAATCACAACATTGCACAAGCGAGCATGAGATATTGTAACTGTGTGGGTGGATATTGTTTTGTCACTCCATGATTTAGTCACATGAAACAAGTTATCTGATTGGTCAATCAAACTATCTTGCTCTCCTGCTGATTGGTTGAAAGTTACAGCAGTATATTCTTTATGGACATAAGTCACCTACTTCCCTATCTGATCATTCAGAAGATATTTTGTTTTCCGTACACCATTGCTGGCCGTACAACCTTTTACCATTTAATTTTATAATTATCAGGTCTGTCACGCTTTGAAGAAAACATTAGAATTGAAACCATTTAAATCCGGGGACAAAACGTAATTCATATATATAATCCAATGGGTACTGCGTGATAATTTCAGAATATTTATTGAACCATGAAGGAGAAAATAATATTTCCCAGGGCCTGAATGGCTTAAGCAGACAGTTCAGTGACTTTTTCTGAATCTATGGCGGTGTTATTAATTTGAATGTATTGTTTTTTTCTGTTTCAGTATTTGAAAATAGTGCGCCAACTGGAGGGTTACGGTGAAGTTACATTCCCTCATTGCTCGTGTGATTCCAGGAAAGATGGTCACGTGATCGCAGCATTAGGTGTTGAAAATTTCAAATTACAGGCGTGTAAAGAAGACGGCACACCTGAGGTATGTGGGGGGAGATGATTGGTTGAAATGTTAACCACCACACAAAATTTTTTATGATATGTGCAGCGCAGATTTGAAAACCCTCAACTCCTACACGGGTTAGGACATGCACACTGCAAGTCATACTGGCTCTATCTATGCCTTAAATAATAGAATAAATATATGTTCATTTTGTTTAGAATAATCCTCTTATGACAACAAATGAAATGTTGCATGTCGAACGCACACCAAAACTAAACATAACTTGCATCAAGATTGGACCAGGTTCACACACTAATGCAGCAGCGAACATCAGACCTTGCTGTTTAAGAAGCTAAATAAACTAGCATGTGACTGCTCTCCTGAATTCTGGTTCCGGGAAAGCTATTGAAAGAGGTCCTGAATCGTGAAAGGCTGGATTGTCTAATGTTATAATCACTCTCCAAACATAACATATGACACTCTCCAGCGATTTTCAAAGAGCAAGGACTGGCAACAATCATGAACCACTGCTAAACAGTGAAGGCATTATTTCAACAGAGAATGACTCATTTAAATCATACTGTAGATTTTCAGACATAGTTTCTTTGCAGAATTTTCTGTTGCTTACCGTAATATTAGTTGGCCTATATTCACTGTTCAATTTATTTTTCTTTTTAACAGTCCCAAGTCATAGAGTTCCAGTGGAAAGATGTATTACGGTTTGATGTCGACGAGGAGGGGATGTCTTTTAACTTTGAATATAATCGACCGGGCAAAAAACCTAGATTAGTTAAAATTTTCTCACCTTATGTAAGTCTATATACATGTAGATTCATTATCATGGCATCCGATTGTATACCAACTACTGTCAGATATACCCTCTGATTGCACTGCGCAGGACACTTGACCAATACCGACGGTCACGGATGTACAAAGGGAAGCAACTTTACCAACGTCACGGCAGAGGGCGTGACTGCTTGGGGGTCAGATCGAAGATTGTTAACATGGTGGATCAAAGGAAATTGACGCAAAACGGTTTCCAGTTCGATAAATGGGCGGTCAAAATGAAATTAAAACAGATGTACTGCAGAGTGACTATCCTAACGTATTGACAGACACACGAGGCGCTCTTGTTGTATGATGTAAGATATATATTTCTAGTCCAAATGAATTGAAGAATCTGGTATGTTCGTCTGTGACGTCGATCATTCGCTATGACGTTGCAACAATCCATATTGTGATGACGCCACTCGCGATACCATTGTTGGCGGTCCAAATAACAAACGTCACAAGAGAACGTCATAATACAAATGTATCAAAATGTATATATTCGTAGCGTCGCAAGCTATCGTATGGCTGCAGGATAAATCTGACCCCCTCTGCACTCCGCCCTCTACCGGTATGTCAGCAAAGTTGTTCCCCTTTACGTATCCGTGACCGTCGGTATTAGCATCATCCGGCACCAAACTAAGCAGAGTGTCCTTCGGATGTCACAGCTATACAGTGTTGTATCATCTGCTCTTGTCAAATAGTTTCTTTTTCATCATTCTAAACATATGCTGGGTACATTTTCCATCTGTGCCAATCAAAATTGATAGTGATACTTTTCCAGCCCAATGCAGTCAGATGGTGTTGCGCTGACAGTTTAGGCAGTTTCAAACAATAGGAGAATGTATAGATGCTGATTAAATGATTTGAGGGTCACTCACTTGGGGGAGTGGGGCTACTGGGGATGATCATATGCATTAGTTTTGCACCTGTACAAATTCATTATAACAGTGAAATTTCCCGTTCTCACCTCAATTCCTAGACAATAGGTTCATGACGGTGGTCCGACAGGTGCATCGACATGTGACTCCTAGTGTTAATTTCTGGTTCATAATCTTCCTCTCCAACCTATATGTACAGCATACGGCAGATTTTAAGCATTGATGACTGATGTAAATATGCATTAAATTTTCTCACTATTCCAAGAAATGACCATTATTCTTTCACTGATGTTCATTTTGGCAACTTCAAGGCGAAAATAGTTCATTTATCACTATTTAAAAATATTCTTCATACTGAAACCATAGGCAAGAGGAAGATCGAACAAACCACAAGTTTGACCCGTCGGTCCTCCAGCACGAATCCTTTGACGAAGAGTTAAAGTGAGAAATGTGGATTGGGTGACAAACTATCAACTTCTGTGTCATATTTGACAGAGATTTGTTCCTGGGGCTCTGGGAATTGATAATGGAACATTGGAAATATTAGTTTGGATCTGTTAATCACATCTGCGTCTAGAAAGTTTATCATAATCCTTTCTGCAATTTTTTTCATCTCTGAATTGCATCATTGAGATAATGTGTCATAACCCATTTTCTTTTCAGTTCAATTATTTACATGACTGTTTTGAGCAGATATTTGCAGAATTAGAAGGAGAGAGTGAGGTAGGTGACCTTCAACTCCTTTAAAAGTACACGTCCGAGATGACATACTTCGAGTGTCCTGCATCTCGCGGCAATGCAGTGAGGGGAATAGATTTGTGACACTGTAGCATTGTGAGGGGGTTAATCGTTATATAATATAACGTCACAAGTTCCGACATGCTTGTGGCACTGTGCTCTTCAATAATATTTTAAAATGAAATTGTTAAAATTAAAGTCGTAAAACAAAAAGCAGGGTATTAAATCCTATAATTTAGAAGATTATCTTGAATATGACGAAAACTTGCAGAAGTACTACTTTCACACTTTACACTTAATAATGAACGTATGGTAATTCCTCTACTAAATCGATTACCCTGTCGGAAATTGATCACCCCCAATTTTTTGAGGAAAATCCGATCAGAAGTTGTAATAATTCAGTCACCCCCTATATTTAGTCAATCCTGTTTGTAAGGGAGAATCAGAATCATTTATTGATTAGTCTCCCTTCCCTTAGAGCAAGTTTACAAGCAAGCACTCTGCAAGTGACCACCGACCGTTTGAACCAGATCGTGTTTGATAACAGGGTATTAATTCTGCTGATTCTGGAGTATTGAAATTGCAATTAGCTGGATTGTATTGAATCACACCCTACGTTAGTAGCATTTGAAATGAATCACCTGTATCACTTCCGGTGATCGATTGATTTATTAGAGGAATTACCGTGTTCAACTGTGTCCCAAAATTTTTTAGATTTTCCCATATTTTGGTAAAAATATTCTATATGAGTTTATTACCCAGTGATGATTTGTGTTGCAAATCTCTATTAAAAAGAATAAAAAAAATTCTTGCTTACTACTTAGCATTAATAGCTTGTTCAGGGGACAGTTAACCCGACACATGACACAATATTTTCTAGACCGTTACATGAACTACCAATATTCCGTGAATCTGCATTTATTGCTTTGTGTTTTTATCTTCCCAGGATATGTAATCAGACGACGAAGTCAAAACATGTATTATAAGCAGTTCACATTACAGGTAAGGATTAACGTGAAGGTAGCAGACCAGTCAGTGCCTATTTGCCCCCCAATGCCTGAAAGGCTTGTAGGGAACTTTATTATCGAGGCGTCTGTCAAATTTGGTATGCGGGTACCTTGTCACATGATCTTGCTCGAGTTTGCTTCCCATGCCGGGGAATATGAACGAATGCTTCCGAGCCATTTTCAGTGTCGCGGGGGACTTGTATTCACCCTGTAGGATCATATACCATGTATTGTCCCACTGTCGCTGATCGAAAGTACTGGAAGATGCACGGTGTTCACCCTGTAGGCTCATGTATTGTACCACTGCCACTGATCAGAAAAACTGGGAGGTGCTCACCTGCAGGAAATGTACTGTGTATTGTCTCACTGTCACTGAGCAAGTGGGAGACCGTGTTCACCCTGTAAGATCATGTACCGTGTACTGTCTCACTGTCACTGAGCAAAAATACTGGACGGCTGTTCACCCTGTATCGTCCAGCTGTCACTGAGCAAAAATACTGGGAGACTGTGTTCACCTTGTAGGATCATGTGCTGTTCTACTGTCAATGAGCAAAAATACTGGGTCCAGGGAGACTTGTGTTCACACTGTACAATCATGTATGGTGTATCGTCCCACTGTCACTGAGCAGAAATACTGGGAGATGTACTATGTTCACCCTACGGGATGATGCACCGTGTACTATCCCATAGTGAGATGATGTTTCACATACCGAAATGGAGGTTGAGTTCAGAGGACAAAGGTCACTGGCCTAAACAACAGAAAATGATTTAACCGTTTGTGTCCTGTCTATATCTGTGACAGTTTTCCATCCATAGTTGCAATTTTTGGTGAGTGGCCAACCAGGTGGAGATGATGTGTCGCGTACCAAAATATTAAGGTCAAAGGTCAAGGTCACTGATTTCAAAATCAGGAAATCATTAAAGATCTTTTTTGGGGGTCAATATAGGCACATTAAGGGGAGACTTCTGTGTCACATACCAAAATTGTGGTCAAAGGTCACGGTCACTCTAACCGCAAAATCAGTAAATCATTGAAAGTCGCAATTTTGTGTGTCAGAGGATACATAGGGGGAGACCTCATGTGCGGGCTTATATCAAGCCAATATCAGCTCTTGTTTATTGTAGTTTCTTAAAAATTTGTTTTGGGTTGTATGCTCCTTGTTTGTAATGAAAAGTGTCATGGTATTTGAATGAGTAGGAAAAACTTAAAATTGTACATTTTTATCTTTTTCAGATAATTGCTGTCCGTTCCATTTGAAAACTAGATGTATAGAACACGGACTACGAGACTGTGCGTGTGTGTGTGTATGTGTGAATATGAATCGTGCAGAAATTTGAATCACAACCAAGACATTGATCTGCAGTGCTTGTTGTGACAGTGAAAATCATTGGCTACTCGTGTGACTGCCCTCTCTCAAAATGTGTGTTACGGAGAATCTGACTGGATGTTCCTCTGGCTATTTTTATATTTATTATCCAATCATATTCAACGTTGCCAGTTGATGCATGACTATATCCGTGTACACTGAGGGCAATTCTCATTTAGCACATAGCTGCTGTATATTGGTCAGGTATTTATATTTCTCTCCGAAAACAACAGCAACAACTAACAGCAAATATGGTATAACTAATGTATTTAGCATGTGCATAGCGTGGATCGACTGCCCAGTAATTCAAGGTATACTGTAGTGTGTCTGTGTGTGAAATATTATATATATTTGTATGTAAGACGATTTGCATGCTTGAAGTATTCATATTTTAATAATTGTCTATCCATATATGGATTTTTGCTGTGTTTCTTGAAATGTATTGAAACTACTTGCTTAATACTTGCTTTTCAGAACAAATTATCAAAACTGGGTTTCAAGCAAATGTGTCGAGCAAATATATGATTTGCCAGTTTGATGGCTGTCACGCATCAGCGCACAGAGTCGTGACGCAGGCATGTCTTCCATAAGGACCCAGGTTAAAGACCGGAAGAAATGAGCAAAAATGCTGTTTCTTCGAAAAAGACTGGATAGAAATATTTAGTACTCGGTGAGGTAATGTGAACAAATACAAGGTTTGGTATATGACAATTTCATTGAATATATTTCCTTCGGTTTTCGAATAATCAGTATTATTGCTCATTTCTCCCATTGTTTAACCTGGGCCCTTATGGAAAACATGCCCAGTTCATGGCCTGCGTCTTTGCCCGACTGTGTGTGCTGATGTGTTGTGATTGTTATAAACCAGCAAATGGTCTATTTGAAGTAGCACATAATTAAATATATAGAATCCAATGATGATTTTCTACAGAAGAGACAAATATATTTACCGTAAATAGGAACTATTGAATATGTTCAATACGAAACACAGAAGTTTAAATATCATTTCTGTTCGATTTTTGGGGATACAAACATTCTATGGTAGAACCTAATGCTGTTGTTGTTTTGAGATCCATTAAGTTTATAAAGTTTATCACATTTTGTCTTAGCTAAAAGTGCAGCAGTTTTGCGGGGTGAAATCCCACCATCACATTTAATTTCCCATAAATGTCATATTAACTGGATTGGGGGTTATGCCCTTCCGATAGTCATCTTCATAGGGTTTGTGGTCAAGGGAGATAACTTGACCGAGGAAGATAACTTGACCAGACCTCCGCCTGTAATTTGGATATCTGTACAGGGGCGTGGTTTCGGCACGATGTACAGGTACCTGGGGAATGAGGTCATTTTACCAGTCTTTAAATAATCTGAATAATATCACTTGTAAATTCATGTTGAATTACTGTCAGATTTTAACTAAGAAATGAGCATGAAATCAAATGGTGTGCTTCCACGTTATTATAGATTATTGGATCACGAGATACGAGAAACCCATCGGGGGAAAGTGTGATAGCCTCGCTATGATCCATCTTGGTCCTGATATGTAACCGATTTTAGTCTGTTTCAGCCGCAACTGAACCGTCTGGGTCTTCGTAAAAGAATGTGCACTCAAGTTGAGATCTCCAACTTTGGTAGAGTCCCTCTACAGAGTTCTGATTGGCTGAAAAATCATTTCACTTGCAGTGAAAATGAGGCCCTTTGATAAGGTTTCAGTGAAGTCGCGCTGAAAATTCTGATATCACACGAGGTATGAAATTGAAACTGACATGGGGAGACTCGGCAGTTCCGTAGCCCCCAACACCCTGCAAAGGGACCAGTCATGCACTAGTATCTCGAAACCGCCCACAGACAGCAATTGATATTTGAATGTTTGCCTCAACGGTGCTCGTAGCCTAAATACATTTCTTCTTGGCAATGGGATACGTCTCGTGAACACCAGTGTTGGGGAAAATATCAAATGGAAAGAAGGTCATTAACCAATGGATAAATGAATCTGAATTCAGTTTACATGTAGGATTCTGATGACCTTGAAACTGCCTCTGATATACTATAATGATTGCAGTTTCATTTAGTTTTGGTTCTGACAAAATCTTGCCCTGGTGTGCAGTCCCACACTAGCTTCAATGAAGACCGTTATTCGTGACCTGTTCAAATACTGGGGCATTATCAGTCGAGGCAGACAAGCCACCGAAATTGTAGATATCAGTACCCAATGTGGGTACATTGGGTATTCACACTCCCCTCCGATGGGTTTCTGAAAGTATGCAATGGACATAAGGTACGGTAATTCCCCTAATAATTCGATCACCGGAAGTGCAGCAAAAATGGCTAAAATCTGGAAATATTCTTCATGGCATCAGCTACGAAGTGTCACATTTTGTCATTATAATTTATATGACTTTTCTTCAATTTGAATGAAGAATGGGAATGTTACTTTTTCTCTGTGTTTGAATAACAGAGTTGAAAAGTGAACTTCCTGTGATTGAATTATTAGAGGAATTACCGTAAATTACAAATGAATATATAGATATTAACCGTCAACCACAGGTTTGTGTAATGTGCTGGCTGACTGCCCTAAAAACCACTGATATGAAACTATTTTTGTGAAACTGCCCTGGCAATGTACAGAATACCAACTTGGAGGTTGCGTATCCAAGTTTGTGTTAAAAAGAAGCAAAGACCTAAATAACATTTTTCATAAGGCCTTTTTCGTAATAGTCCAGAGTTTGCATTTATCGATATTCATGTACGATATGTAGTCATGATGGTAGCAAACACAATTTTGAAAGTTAACTTGTAATCCTATATCATTACAATTTCAATAAGTAACATCAGGCGTAGTTTTGTGTGGTCACAGAAACAATGCAAGGTTCTTGTTAAAAAAAAGGCGATTAAATTAGGGGGGGTTTTACATGTACAGCAAGCACAGTTCCTCCTAATGGCCAATTCCCAATATAGTTCAAGTTAATCCTTGGACAATGCTGTCTTGCCCATGTGTCGGCGAAACTGGTACACAGCATGTGGGCCACCATGATCTTTGGGTTGTTCTCTTGATCTCTCCCCTATGTTTATAACATGGAGCAGGTTTTTCAACTATTGATTACTGGTGTAAATATGTTAATATGGATAAAATATTCCTACCATTCCAAGAAAGGACCAACAAGCTCACATTTATGATAACCCTGGCAACCTCGGGTCAAAAATATACCAGTTATCATCAGTAGAAAAACTCGTTCCATGTTATAAAGATTGGGAAGAGATCAAGAGAACAACCCGAAGCTCACGGTGGCCCACATGCTGTGCACCAGGGTCATTGACACGTGGGCCAGACACCATTGTCCAGGGCTTAACTTGAAATATAGTGGGAATTGGTCAATTTTTGGGGGCGACTATGTTCACCAGCGGGAAATTCAGGGAGAACTAATTAATAATATGAATGTTGGAGTGAATGATATATTGATTCATTTTAATGTTGAGCAAGTATTTATTGTCTGTTTAATGTAGAATATGGAGTACCAATGGCATATTTGTTTTATTTTAAGTTACAAGTTTTGGTTACATTCCATTATTTCACAGCTGGCCAGTCACAACCTTACATACATGTGTAAGTAGGCTGTTTAGCATATTTTCCCTGCTTAAACTCATTGTGCAACTGCGGTTTGCGCAGAATGACAATAGTATGTTGCATTCTCGACAGACAAGTGCACCTGCGGAGGGGCGGATTCATATGCTTATGCAAGGGGTCCTTTACATATATGAACCCCTCATTTCAAGCTCTAATGATGATGAGTGATAGATTAATCTTACATAGTGATAATTTCCATGATGACTTGTGTCGTCAGAATGGATGTGTGGCTATAGATACTAACTGGGACCTTGAAGGTTCTACCAAACACCCCCAGTAGGCCCCACACTTTGCAAGGAAACATAAGGGAAAGTTGTGTAAAGAACAAGTTGCTATCGTTTTTCTATGAAAAATAATACAATAAAACAGAGAGATGTGATGAAAAATGTAATTGAACCCATAACCTTTGATCCACGATGTGTAATTACGATCATGTCGTATAATATTGACTAGTTTGTTGTGTCGGACATACTATTATGACGTACATTTCACAACAACTGGGTCTGGCATCATCATTATGTCAACAAATGCATTTAACATTTTAGCTTTGGGAATTACTGACGTTACAATGTGTATGTCGCCAGGAAGATTAGCTACGATTGCTTGCTACGAATGATCGTAATCAGACTCTGAAATCATGGGTCAGCAGGTCAGAGCCATCACCGTTTCCAAACAGGTGTGATAATGGAGGATTTTAATTTTTGTTTTTTTTAAACTTTGACCATTCCCACAAAAGGTAAACCGCTATTAAATGTCAAATCTAATCTCTTACAACAATTTAGCATGAACAAAAATTGGGGTTTGAGAACTAAATTTAACTAAATTTTGTATCATTTCAGTTATCTTTTGTTTTATCTGGTTGTGAATTTAATTTTTTATTGGCAGCTATGGATGTTAACGAGTTTGATAGTTTAATCACATTAGTTTCTTTAGGTAGAATGTAAAGTTTGGATAATTATAGCCTACAACCAGCCTACCACACCACTACACTCTTGCATGGTCTCCACACACGCAAGACAACATGCAAAGGTGCCATAAAGCGGAGGGGGGTGAATCATGGGTGTGACTATTTATGTACGTTTCTTAGGCTGAGAATTCGAATTCCAGCATCATGTCATCAGCTTCTGTGATGCAGTTGGTTTGAATCTGTACAGAAACAATCTTACTGCACACCTACGTCATATATCATAGGAGGTGGTCAATGCATTCTAGTTTGTCAAATGTAAGGACTTCTAGTTTGTTTGCTTCTGCTAGAATATATGTACCGTATTTACGTGAATGTGCTAACATGAAATGGAGCTCAGTGAAATCGGAACAGAAAGATGTGCAGACTGATTAAAAGGCACAACCATATACAAATGTGTCAAAGTTAATCTTTTGTTAATATCATCGTTGCCCATCCATTGTCACAGACAGCCCGTAACTTATCGGAGGATGCCTAGTTCACAGAACATATACTGAAGTTTCAGAAATTTTTGACTTGCAGAAATCAATTGATGAAGAAAAATGGGTTTCAGACAATGTTATATAGCATGGGGATCCGTACCTCAGTTGCAGGGGTCGTTGAAAGCAGATGGAACAGCTGATCTATTGTTCTCCACTATCGTTTCGGTTTTTACTGCCTCATCAACTCCTCCCACTCTCTCTTTTGGGTCCGCTCATATTCATCCAAGACTGCCAGTGTTTTATAACTAGTCGCATACCATTTTGAATTGATCAAGCCTAAATGGATTGTTCTCGTTCGACTTATCGGATAGAATGTACCAATTTATAGCATTTAGTACACTCAAAAAAACATTCGGTTTTACAGTGTATATGGAACCATGCATACTTGGTTCTGATCTGTTACTGATGATCACACAGGTGAATTGGACATGCACTGTCTATTACAATTGGTTCTGGTCCAAATGGAGGTTCTATCCAATTAAAGGTGAAATGCGAAGGTTTTCAGATTCTTCGTTTTATGTTTTATATAGGCTGAATAATGATACACTTTGAAGAATTCTATCTGCTAGAAGCTTTCAAAAAGTTGGTACCCCAAGCCCATCCTAAGTCAGATTTGCTAACCGTCATCGCTTATCTTTTCTGGATTGTGACATCTTGTCAGACCAGCTGTCCAAATGCTGAACTTCACAAATATTGACATCCGGCCAGGCGGTTTGAAGCAATATCACAAACTAGCATCAAACAAGGGCAGATAAATGATGCAGATTTCATTCTCGAAATTGGCCGGACTTGAGATACCAACTTTGGAGCAATTTTCTGAAGCTAACAGGAGACTCTGCTTCGAAATAAAACCAAACAAAGTAGATAGGCTGATTGTTCCATTTAACCCATGAAGAATATGAAATAATATAATTTTGATAATTTGTCAAAATTGTACATAAGAGCTCTTTGAAAAGAAGAGCTTTGTAAGTAATGTCCTGAAACATTGTAAACATATAGTCTTGCATAAGTAAAATTGAACGAATCTGACCAAATGATGGTATTTATTTTAGCGATTTGAATGTTAACGGAAATTATGTGTGTAGTACTACCTGTATTTTCCTCTCCGTGCTTGTGCATAGTTGCAGTCTTTTAATAGCGAAGAGTCTTCACTATGTTCAGTTGTATTGAAAGTGCTATTTCGTATTTTGAGACCTTGTACGTATGGATGTAATGGTAGAAACGGAGATATTCCAGTTTCTACCGGTAGAGACTAGACTTTCAGTTTCTGCTGGTAGAATCTTTAAGTGATGTCAAACTTTAAATATCATAGTTCATATGCCTCCTGGAAAGTCCTTAAAACTGCCCAGCCATGTCAACAAGGGTATACATGTGTGGTGCATGTGCATCCTACCAACGTATGCTATGCAATGAGGTTATCCCATTGCTGCAGCTGTTCAGCATTCAGATTTGTGAGCATCGATCACTATGTCACGCGTACGTCATGCAGTGATGTCATTTTCCTCTCCGCGTACAACACACAATCAATGGCGAAACAGAAAACCTGTTGAAGTGAGCAGTTAAAATTTCTCTGACAAGATATTCTTGCATTCTTTGAATATGGCGATCCCATATCATCAAATATAATACATATGATGCTTTAATCATCTTCCCTGCTAAAGAAAATGCACACGGGGAGAGTTGACAAAATCTATCTATTTTGAGGCTGATTACATCTTTAATTGCTAACCTGAAAAGTCCTGGAAAAGCTTAAAAATAAAGTTAAAACTCCTAGAAGAAGTACACTTTCTGAGCACTACACATTACTGTGCCTAAATTTGTTCCTGAACTTCATAAATTTGCTCACCTTTATTGTGAGTTATTGAAATAAATTGTCCTGGAAAACTCCTGGAATTTATTTCCTCCTGTACATGTTTGAATCCCATGGATGATGTGGGTACACGTACATATGTTCTAACAGTTCAATATTATTATTATTATTATTATTATGTACCAGTTGTTTGATAATATAGAATGATATTAATTCAAATTAAATTTTGAACATCCACAGGATAAGGGTTATTCGAAAAATCGCCGAGGACTGCAGCAGGAAATAGACAATGAGTTCATCCTATCATCACGTGATATTTAGTTTTAATCATTTCACCTATCTGTGCGTGTTTTGTGCGGTGACAGCATTTGTAAATAAATGTCGGTACAACTGAAGTTTCAATATGACCTCTGGGGGCAAGGGTTAATTAAGAATACATGAAATCTTTCTACTTTCATGACCTGCATCCCACAGCTAATTTGCAATATTATCGTGATCATGGCACATGGTCCCTGATCAAGCATGTGTTACATCGTAACTTCCTGTTGTTAACGTACAGCGTCAGTCATGTTAATTAATATGGAATAATTATGTAATTATTTTTCTCAACTTAATTATTAACCATGTAGATATTATTGAACGGATATGAATAGTGGTACAAATTTTAGCTCTACCTGCCATCACTGGATAATCATATTTTAAGTGGTTGCTATGGTAACAGCCTAAAACACTGTAAATAAATTGTTGAAAACAAAACATGGTGTTTGTCTCATTTGTCAATTATGCATTCATATTTAAAGTATCCCTGAAGTAAAACTTGACGGCCAAATTGCCAAATTGGAAGTAAAAGTAAATAAACAACAATGACGTTTATGTTACTGCTTTGGAAATGTGATTTTCAATTGATCAAAAACTAAACAGAACTGAAAGCTGAGGACAGTGCCAGATGTGACATCAAAAGAGTGCTGTGATGCCAGCGATGTCACGTTAGAAGTACATGTAGAACTAAAGACAGCTTTCAAAACAACGCACAATGTCGGAAGCTAGGACATTTGGAATCGTCATTACGTAATATCATGACTACTGGCTTCGGCTGTTTTTTCAATTTTGTTTTTGAGCAGTTGACTAAAATCGAATTTTTAAAGCAGTCACATAAAAAGTAATCAGTGATTTTGCTTATTTTCGCTACCAATCCGACATATTGGCCATCAAGTGTTATTGTATGCATATTTTCAATATGAGTGCATTATCGCTTTAACAGCTGTTCTGAATTCAGTCAGGATATAAAAACTGTTTGTCAAAAATCTTATTTGCCAGATTTCACCTGTCAACATCGAATTTTCAATTTCTCCTTGTCATTTTTCAATATTTGTTTCTGGATAAAGATCACAGAAAAAAGTATTTAACTTCTTAAATGAACCTCGATTTAGGACCGTAATTAATGTCAGTATGTCTTGCCTGAAACATTCATTTTCTAATGCTACATGTATTTCAAAAGGTCCCCATGATAAACAGACTAATTCATTATCTAACATCATATTGCCTGGTCAAGGAAGTTAACTTTGCTTCATATTTTTCGATAAAAAAATTGTTGACATGCAGGGCTCAGAACATTGCATGTGCTGACCAGAAACAAAAGACATACGGTAGTATTTCGGCCTCCAACCAGGTACACCTGACCAAATTTTCTATGGCAAATGTGTCTGAATTTATGGAAGACTGTTCTGACCATTTGCCATCTCCTAGTCTCGTATAATACAAGCTTGTGTGAAAGATCATGACTGCAACAGTCTTCCATCAATTTGGTCAGGTGTCCCTGGCTTTAATCAGAAGTCAAATAATGCTTTATGTGTAGACAACATCAAGACAAAGTTAAGAAAGTCAAGGTTTCCATTGATACAGCTGCTTTCCCTTGAATCAGGCCCCAAACTTCATGTTACCTTTCTGGCAATGGGTGGAGCATTGCTCTGGATCAGGCACCATAGTCACGAAAATTCTCTTTGGTGAGTCACGCATTATGCTAGGGGAAATTTTACTGTCATAATGACTACATACTTGACATGATCAGAAACAGCATCGCACAATATTACATGGAGTCCTGTGCACCACCCAAACTAGGTAAACCAAGATGGTAAATCAGGGGAATACCATCTAGACGTAAAGCTATGAAAACTTTGTGTGAAATGTTCGCCGATATTCTGCGAGATCCTATAATAAGCCAATCACGACAATCTCCGACTTTTCTCTCTGATAATGATTGACGTTTACTTCACGTAGATTAACATCTTCACATGGTACAATATTGATATTATCTACCCCCTAACAAAGCCAGACTTTTCGGCGGGAGTAAAATCTTTGATCTTCATGGCTTACATGTATGTCTGCAAATTTGGATACTGTTACCCGATAATGTTTTTATATTAGTCCACGTGCTACCACGTGTAATTACTGTGAGCGTGATTTCAACAAGCTAGCCACCTGATTGGGTAACAAATGTAGTTTCAAATTCGCATGGGATTTAGGGGTGAATTCAGATATAATACCGTACTCAAGAGTTTACTGAGATTGGTGCACCACAATCCTCGTTAAATCACACTGATCATGTGATAACATTTCTGTTCTCGCCATTCCAAATATATGGTGAAATCAGGCAGAATGTGGTCTGCTATTATTATCTAACCTGATAAAAGGTGCTAACGCAAGGGGCATAACTCTAACCACAAGTACATCCCATACACTGTTTTATGTTTGTGCTGTATTTTCATGGGGACACAATCCTGCATTATGCTGGAGGACTTCCTGCATAACTTTCACACATAATGGTGTGGTCTCGATGTTCAACATTTTAGACAGGCAATCTAGAACTTCCTCCTTGCATACACATTTCAACAAGATCAATATTTCGGTAGTTTTCTCGACCAGTGTCTTTCGTACCGATGATGGAGTAAGACTATCGTCAACGGATAAATCATACAACAGTCGAAGCAAGCTTTTCAGAATCGTCAGAGAATGGTTGTGCAACCTTGGCCAGGCTTGAATGATATATGATTTGAGAACTGCTAAAGTGTTCAGGCGGGCAATTTCCTGAGGTCCGTCGTAGGTTTCCAAGTAAGACGTGATCACGCTCAACAGTTGCTTGCTGTGTTTGACTACTGTCAAGCCCATCGCTTCGATGAAATTGGCAAGGTTTTGGGTGTAAGCACGTCTGAGCACTAACTTCGTCTCCATCTCAGCATCACAAAGGATCATCGTCAAAACTTCGTCATATTTGTTTGGCATCATTAAATTACCGATAACGGTAGCAACATTTTCAATTATTTTTGGTGAAATTTCCACCACTTTCAAAATAGCCAAAATACAAGGGTGGGATACCAGGACCAACTCCACTTCATGCGTGTACAACTGGTGCTTCACAGCTTCATAGATGACGTCGCTCCGACCATGCCACTGGAGTTCAGTTTTCGTGGTATTCTTTATGATATGATGCAGACATCGCACTCCCAAAACTTTGTTCTCGAGAACGTAATCATCAACGAGCAACAGCGAAATCGGTAGGACATCGTCCAAATACTCGCCAAAGTGTGTCCAATCAAGGTGGAACAAACAGTAAACGGCAGATGCAACAAACGATGGATTTCGCTTCCATGTCCCTTTAATCAAACGTGGCTGCAATTCTTTAAACGTCGACTTAAATAACGTGTTGGATGACATCACTGAGTCATCAGAGTGTGAGATCCTTCCAATATCGGTCACCAGCAACTGACCCAGGGAATTGCAACCATTCACTTCCATCAAACAGCCCAAGAGTTCTTCCGCACTCTTAACTGACCGATCGCTCGTCCACGGACGAACCTCCATGTTTGATGTGACCAGAATGACGATATCTTTCCCTACTATTTTCGTCACATCTCGGACCATCTCTCCTGCATGGACATTCAACAAAAGCTTGAAAAGAATCTTTAAGAGCTCCATAGTGTGAGATGCCTTCACTTCCGCACAGCCAAAATCTGACTGTTCGTATTTATAGAATTCTCTATCACCAAACTCTGGAATGTGTGTGGCAGAGACAATTTTCAGCACTACTCTATCAAAAATTTTCTTGAACTCTGGGCTTGTTCTGTATTCTCGAGCCAGAGGCTGTATCCAGGGTTCAGCACCGGACCTCAGCAGGCTGTGGAAAGTTTTTGTGCGCCCTACCTCCCATGGTGATTTCTCCTTTCCCAGAAGCACTATCAAATTCACAATGCCCTTGTCCTTGAGGACCGTCAGATCTGCTTCAATAGATTCTGATGAGGACGATCCTGAAGGGAAAATGTCCACGTTCTTCATCAGTTCTACCAAATCTCCAAGAGAACCGGGTGTCTCCGTCATGTTGATTAATCGCTCAGTAAAGTAACGTCCTCTCCCAGGCCAACGCTTCTTCTCTTCCAGCTGGAAAGACAGAACACTTGAAACTTTATGGCATACATATAACAATAGTACTAAGGCCAAAATTAAAACATTGTTTGTTTGGGGTAACCCTACCTACCCACCAAAAACTTAATTGTATTATTTTTTAAATTCATCTGAAAAATAGGAACCAGAAAACTATATTTTTTTTATTTTTTTATGTTGATGTCACACACAGGTAACATAGAAAACTATATGATTGTAAAGCAGGAATGGTATTCTTTCACTTGGCACATCTGTCTCTACTCTCATGAAGCAATATTGTCACCAGATACGAGATTAAGTTCACAAGTTCAAATGAAAAGAAGAATATATTTCAATATAAAAATCGACCTACCGACCCATGGTTGTCGCAAGATTATGTTACCCCAAACAACTTTTTTTTTTATTTTGGCCTTACAGCCTAAACAGTTCATCCATTCTACAAACATACATTAATATATGTTGTGATAGTGCTGCTAAATTAGTGAAGGAAGTTCACCTTCCTCTCTCACTTGAAACCAAATTCTGATGTAAGTTTTAATATGTGACATCAATTAAACTGTACCCACTGAGAAAATGTCATTCCGTGTTCTACGATTTGCGTTGGGGCCACAAATATTTGGCAAGTGTTAGCCCTGTGCAGTTAGCCAGGCGGGGGGTCAGAAAGTAGGGGGTGATGTAGGTGGTGATGCATGGGGTGTGCCAGAACAATATGGGTCACAGTGCTATTTGGATGTCTACATCAGTTTGATATGTTTACTATCATTTGAGGCAAGTTTGAGGAGGAGGGGGGGACCTCAATTTTCGCGACTTCCCCCCCCCCCCCCCTATACATCACTACACTTTTTGTAAAGTAATGAGTGGCACGCCTATGTCGATCAGGATCGACCATATCCACCAGGCTGTTTTTGAAAATTGTGTCTAAAACTTCATTTGGAGTCGCGAATGAATGATGATATCTCCCAAATGAAGGAAGTATTGTGCATTGTAAGAATGAAATAGAAAGGAGAGAAATCTCGGCTGAGGGCGATACCCAGGCATTCAACTTGGTATTTCTGGATTACGTCTTTATCCGCCTCCAGCCTCTGCTACTGCTAGCGGTACTGCTAGCGGGCTGATGACCATGCTCGAAAACTAGGTGATCCTTGATACAAAATCTACCATCAACGTCGACATGCAATTTTAGCTTTTCATATTCAAACTTCAAAGTTTTGTCCCTTCCTTTTTCAGCTTACCACTATCTAACTAAAACATGGACATCACAAACTGCAGAACAACGTGTTTGTAGTGACTTTTGCCAGTTTCTGTCTGATATTTCCCGCAAAATCCGGCAAAGACACCTCTTTCCACAAAAGATTGTTACCCAGGGGAGAAAACTCTACTAAAACGTTCATGACAGTGATCATATGGATGTCGAAGTGTACGCAAATGGACAGTGAGCGTGTCGTGGCCGAAGTAGTTAGAGTGTTTGACTCAACCACCTCGCTGGGGGTCTAATAACACGAAGCAAAAAAGAAAATTTTATGCAGAGTTAGCTACTGATTTTTGATAAGCTCCAAAGTAGACGACTAATTAAAATGGACAGACTATTTAGTACCGACGTTCATTTATTTTTGTTAGAGATACAATCCTCCATTTTAACATGTTTTACTTTCTTGCCAGTTAGATCTGCGATAGACTACATGGTTACACTCAATTTCTGGTCTAAAAGAATCATACTTTGTAAATTGAAAACGGTTTCTGTAAATTGTCCCGATTTCATGTCGTGTATTTTCCCCCCGCTTTTTATACGCCCGCCCAAAAGGCGGACGTATTATGTGATGGCGGTTTCTGTCTGTCTGTCCGGTTCTCGTGTCCGGTCTCTATATCTGGGACAGTTTCCTATCCACAGCTCCAATTTTTGGTGAGTGGATACCCTACGGGGAGACGATGTGTCGCGTACCAAAATGAAGGTCGAGGTCACAGGTCAAAGGTCACTGGCCTAAAAAACAGGAAATCACTGAAATGTTCGTGTCCGGTCTATATCTGTGAACGTTTTCTATCCACAGTTGGAATTTTTTGTGAGTGGATACGCCAGGTAGAGACGATCTGTCGCGTACCAAAATTGAGGTCGAGGTCAGAGGTCAAAGGTCACTGTTGCCAAAAATCAGGAAATCATTGATCGTTGACAGTTTTCTACCTACAGTTCTAATTTTTGGTGAGTGGATGCCCTAGGGGGGGGGGACGATGTGTTGCATATTAAATGTAGGTCAAGGTCAGAGGTCGAAGGTCAGTGTGATGGAAAAATCAGGAAATCGTTAAAAATTCCAAATTTTTTGTGAGTGGATTCAATAGGCGGAAATGAAGTGATGCATACCAAAAATTAGGTCACGGTCAAAGGTCACTGACCCCAAAATTAGGAAATTATTAAAAATGACATTTTTTGTGTCAGTAGATACATTAGGGGGACACAATGTGTCACATACCAAAATGTAGGTCGAGGTCAAAGGTCAAGGTCACTGTGACTCCAAAATCGTGAAATTGTTAAAAATCATGATTTTTTGTGTCCATTGAGAAAATGAGGGAAGACGGTTTGTCATGTACCAAAATTAAGGCCAAGGTCAAAGGTCAAGGTCACTGTGATCCCAAAATCAGGAAATCATTAAAAAATCATGATTTTTTGTGTGCATTGATAGATTGAGGGAAGAGGATGTGTTGTGTACCAAAATTGAGGTCAAGGTCAAAGGTCAAGGTCACTGTGACCCCAAAATCAAGAAATCATTAAAAGTTACATTTTCATATGCCTGTCGAAGACGAGGTCTTGTAATCAAATGCGATGTTGCGTTCTGTCCATTCATCCATTAACATTTGTTGTCCATGCGATAGCTCTAGTTTCAAGGTATGGATTGGTACCAAACTTTGAATATACCTTACTCGCATGGCAAAGTGGAGCCATACATATGAGATCAATTTGTCAAAGGTCTAGCCCGCAGTCCCCCAAAACTGAATCAAGTTTAGCTGACTAAATGTGTTGGAATATTGTTGGAATATTCGAAGTTCTTTCCCCTGCATTTATATGGTATTGTCATGTGGAGTTGTCTCCCATGTTTGAAACGCTTCATTTAGTTAAACTGTTGTGAAATAAAACCATACATTTACTAATTTAACGGGGAAAAGAGTCCTTTATGAACTTCACACCTGTTTATTAACTCAAGAACAAAGGTTTACTTCATCACTTTCTTCTTCCTTCATGAAAAATTCTCTGGTCTGAAAGGAATCCAATTTGCAGGAAAACTACTATTTTCTTATGTTTGACTATTGTCGATTTCAGTGTGGGATATGTGAGTTCTCAGCTCTTGCTTCAAGGTCAACTAGTTACCAAGAGTTAAGCTCATTTTAGTTTATCATTCAATATAAGATGTGATATATGTTACATTCTCATAATTGCTGGATCAATTGGAATCAAGGCTATTAAACAACCTTGAAATTTGAACCAATGTAATTCCAGATATACGGGCGTATATTGAAGCCCCTTGGGCTCTTGTTCTTATTTAAATCTCTGTTTTAGTGGACATTCGGAGATGCCCCCCTGGTGACGTCACACATGTACGACGTGAACACACATATTGATATGTAACGGATCCTCAATCAATGCTGAGCAAATTGACAACTAATGTTAACAGATCGAGGAAGCCCGAGAAAAGTTATGATTATTTGAATATATATACCCCTTATAAGTGTGACGATTTTAATCAACGTCACAAAACATTATTGCAGAAACTTTAAAACAGGGCTTTACCACCAAGCGCCTCCACTCAAAGTTTTTCAAATTTGGCTATACATAAGTAGTATATAACAACCCGCTCGAGGCTCATTTTCCAGGGAGGTAACTCTTGGTGCCCTTTTTCCCAGGTTAAAGGTATAGGGCACGCCCCATCGCCTTTGACCTCTGGAGCGCCAGGGAGCGCCACCAGCTCAAGGTCACGTGGAGGTCAAAAGTAGTTCCGGCAACCTGTAACCTTTGTATTCCTCCGCGGACAGAAAGTAGTCTCAGTGTGTCGGCACGCAGTCAGTATGTCGGCACCTCTTCCCACTTCCCTTATATGTGTTGTAATTTTTTCCTGTATATGGCGAGATTCTGCTGGTGGACGTTTCGTCCCCGAGGCCGCCCCCTGTACAGACCTTTTGGTCTTTGATATATGTTGGCACTTGTGGGAAGTTGATGCTGGGTCGACATCGGGCCTTACAGACTAGTCTTTTGTGTTAAATGCCGTCATTTACATCTGACGACGATACAGCTCACCAATCTCCAATGTACGAGTTGTCACAGCGAAACAGCTCACCAATTACCAGTATACGAGTTGTCAGAGCATTTCCATCATAGCTCTCTAGATTTGTATCTAATACCGCTTATGCCGGTGCTAGGGGCCGTGTGGTCATATCATCCAAGTTGCCACATGAACAGGTACAATAAAAGCGTACCTGAGATACAACACATATCACGAATCGTTAGATTCTTGGTATGTGCTTTAGAATAGGTTAACCAGAAGACTATTCTGTGAAGTCATGTGACGCAGTCAGTATGTCGGCACCTCTTCCCACTTCCCTTATATGTGTTGTAATTTCCCACAATGTCGTGGGTGATCAAATTCTCTGGCAATCTCCGGCAATCTTCAGGGGCGAGAGGGGTCCCTAGTGTACCGATTGGGTCGTATGAGGTATCAATGTGAAGCATTCGTGAAGGGGCATCTGATGGGACGGGTGTGGGGTTGAAATATCGTCATTCTGCGCATGCGCGGTAGACCAAGAGTATGGAAATAGACGTTTTGGGGTCTAGGGGAGCCCCTAATGGTCCGATGGAGTCAACTGAAGTATCAATGTGAAGCCTATGTGAGGGGGCATCCCACTGGGTGGGTGGGGGGTTGGAATATGGTCATTCTGCGCATGCGCGGTAGACCAAGGGTATGAAAATAGACGTTTTAGGATAGGTGAGCCACTAGTGGGTCGATGGAGTCGTATGAGGTATCCATGTGAAGCCTATGTGAGGGGGCATCCCACTGGGTGGATGTGGGGTCGGAATATCGTCATTCTGCGAATGCGCAATAGAGAAAGGATATGAAAATAGACGTTTTGGGATCTAGGTGAGCCACTAATGAGCCGATGGAGTTGAGTGAGGTATCCATGTGAGGCCTAGGTGAGGGGGCATCCGATTGGACTAGCGTCTCGGCCGTAGTCCACATTCTGCGCATGCGCAGACAGGGAATTCTGGGAAAAGGGTGTGGACATAGACGTGTTGGGGTTTAGGTGAGCCCCTAATGATCCTATGGTGTCGTATGAGGTCTTATTTTGAAGCTGTCATGAGGGAGCATCCGCCTGGGCTAGTGTGTCGTTCGTTGTCAATAGTCTGCGCATGCGCAGTCTGGCCGTAGTATAGAAATAGACGTGTTGGGGTTTAGGTGGGCCACTAGTGGGCCGATTGGATCGAGTGGGGTATCCATGTAAAGCATACGTGAGGGAGTCTCCAACGGGCTGGATGTGACGTGGAACTGACGTCATTCTGCGCCTGCGCAGTAGAGAAAGTGTATGGAAATAGACGTTCTGGGGCCTAGGCGAGCTACTTTCGGGTCGATGGAGTCGAGTGCGGTATCCATGTGAAGCCTATGTGAGGGAGCAACCGCCTGGAGTAGTGTCTCGGCCGTTGTCCACATTCTGCGCATGCGCAGACAGGGAATTGTGGGAAACGGGTGTGGAAATAGACGTTTTTGCGGTCTAGGTGGGCCACGAATGGTCCGATGGAGTCGAGTGAGGTATCAAAGTGAAGCATTCGTGGAGGGGCAACCAGTCATGGATGGGTGCATGTAAAATTAGGGGTATGACGTCACTTCCGGTTTGGGTGAATGGGGCGTAACCTGGGAACATGATAGGACATGTACCGACCTGTCTGTGGGAGTTTTTCCCGCCAGAATTTCGCTGACGTCTGCGCCTGCATCCGGGTATGCATGAGGGTCTGTGTGTGAATGGGGAGTGACCTGGGAACATGATAGGAATGCATGTACTGTCCTGTCCGGGGGCTTTTCTCGCCCCGGCCCGGCCCAGCCCGGCCCGGCCCGCCCCGGCCGCAGCGCGCGCGCGCGGGGGTGATCTGATGCCGCAGCGCGCGCGTCATCACCGGCAGTGCGCGGATGAATGTCGGGTCAAAAGGTCAAAGGTCACATCGAGGTCAAAAGGTCCAAGGTCTCCCTTTCGGCAAGGTTCGGAGACAATGTTGCGGCATCGATATACAGAGCTTGAACCCCAAAAGGGGATTGTAAATTAACCTGCGAAGGATGGGCAGTTCCATTTGGACCAATCAGCGATCGCGAAAAAGAGCCAATGAGCGATCGATAAAAGAACCAATGGACGGGTACTAGAATTTCGCTGACGTCTGCGCCTACATCCGGGTACTGGGATGCTTTCGCCTACGTCCGCGGCTACATCCGGGTTCTTGTACACCCGGGTAATGTTTTCTGGACTTGGATGGGTTACCTTTGGCTCCATTATAGGCCACTGATTGGCTAATACGGTGCCAGTTTCATGCATTATGCTCATATAGAAAACACACAAGACAGGGGTTTTTTGGTGAGATCTCATTTTGTTTTTTATTCAGTAACGTTTTGACGATGCTCCCGAGTATGTTCCCCAGTCCATGTCCTCGTTGCATGCGTGCACCACTAAAGACCGGAAGGCCACCGCCGGCCTGTTGGGCATAATTGTCCATATAGCTGCGTGCATCGCACTCGTAAGGCACCTTCATTATACAAAGTGGGGAGCACGTACTTGTCGAAAATGAAGTGTCAGCATCACTTTCTCGCGTTCGAATGCCACCGGTCGTCCCGTGTCATCTCTTATATCCACCGTGATCGTGTTGATGTCGGTTTGTACGGATAGGTAGAGCATGTGAGTGAAACTGTGGGTGACTTGATCTCCATATGGCTTTTTAATGGGCACCACCCGTAACAGAGGTGTGTTGATATCGCCCACGATGTGGTTGTCCACCACGTCCGAGTAGACGTAGAGTCCGTACATACGCGACTTCATATCCATCGGGATCTCGGCTTGGTGGGCGGTGGGACCAGCGAACGTCTGTAGATCGAAACCCAGCATTTGCTGTAGGATAGGACTCAGTACGACACTCGCGTTGGCGGTGACGATAAGCTGTGCCTTGTCGTTGTGTGCGTTGTAATCGAAGTCCACGTGATTCTTGAAGGGATAGGCTTTGATGGGTCTTGAAGTATTCGTGACCTCCCGTAGAGCCTTATAATGCAACAGTCTTGACAGCCCACCCATGAACTCCTTGGGAGTATCGTATTGGCCTTCGGGGAGGGTGAGTCGGGTGTCTTTTCCTTCGTAGGTCACCTCGTACCACACTTCATTGGCTCGCACGTTGTACCACGAGTAAGGGTATTGGATATCCACGAGGCCACATTCCCAGCGCCCAGGTAAATGCAACGGTTGCGGTAACTGGGTCACGTACTTGGCCAAGGTGTTGTCAGGAAACACATCCAGCGAACTGTTACTGGGTAGGGTGAGGTAAAACATGGCGACTGAGCTGTCCTGCTGCTGCTGTTGGTTTTAATAGGTGTTCCAGGCCTTGGGCGGTTGTGTCCGGCGTCGTCTTCGTCGCGTTGACTTGCTACGTGTCACGGCCCTGGAGATTTGGGGTGTCCTGATCAAGGATGGTTTTTTAAGGGTCTGAAAAGAAGGTGCCCGTTGTGGTGGTGGAGTTTTGGGGGGTGACTCCGGTTCCCATTCGGATTCCCAAGAAGGTAGTGGGCTACTCGGCAATTGCTGGGTTCGCTGCATAAAGGCCCAGCGGTGGAGGTTCCCCACCAATTCCTGTGGTACATGCATGTCTTTCAAGCCTTGAGCTAAGACCTCCCATCGTCGAGGATCCGTGTGCGACCTGCGTTGATGCATCAGGTCATTCACGAAATCCGTCATGTGGGTCCCGGGGGCCACCTGATTCTGTACCAGTAGTTCGCCTTTATCATTCCAAGTCATGTTAGGATTCTGTTTCATCCGTTGTAATACCAGGCCAGCTTGTTTCTTGAACGATGCAGGTACACTCTTCAGCACTTCGTCTTCCACCCACTGTGGGGCTGTGGGTGCTACCCCTGGTAATGGCGGCTGTTGGAGCGGTGCAGAGGTCAGCGGTGTGTCACGTGGTGGTGGTGGTGGTGGTGGTGGGGTAGAGAAGGTTTTGTATTGGTCCATGAACGTCATGTACCGTTGAAGCGTCTCATTGTACCGTTGTACTTTCTCACTGTTGCTTAACCCCGGTCTCTGTAAGATCTGTTGCATCTCTCCATCGAGGGTGTTTATGGTCTTCACCGTAGGTGGGACAGGGTAGGGCGATTGGAGGTTTTGAAGGAATCGTGGTTCGACGAGGACCAGTTTTTTTCGTGTGGTTCATTGTCGGCCGAAGAGTCCACCCAATACTGGACCCAACACGGAAGCGGCCAACGGTGCTAAGATGGCCCCGAGAAAGCCGCCTTTCTGTAACACCTTTTTCTTTTGTGTTTGAGGGACCCGCTTCTGGACTAGGTTCGGAGACCTGTCTTATGCTTGGCCAACTTGGTCTTCTGAGCCGGAGTCAGTGGTACGTTGCCTTTTAACAGGTTGTACCCGATCCCGCACAGACAGCGTACAAGGCCAGGGTCCGCACCGCGTACAATGGTTCGGACCAACTCGGGTGGGGCCGTCTTCAATACACGGAGCGTCGGGGCGTGCTTCCGTGCTCGCGCAGACAGCATGTACAACTAATGCCAGAACCCACAACTCTGCCCTTTTTATCCACCTCAGAGAACAGAGACAAAGTCAACCATGCTGTGGTATTCATTCTTTTTATTATCCCCATCATCAAACACACACCCCAGCTGGGGGCGCCACTGTGGGTGTGTTTACATTATTTTTGCATGTACACGTGGTGGGCCTCTCCGGGAAAAATGCCGGTACGTAGTCGAAGGTGGTCGGGGGTGGCTTGCTTGAGGTCGAAGAGCATATACCCGTGCTGAGGGGTTGTGGCATCTTTAAAGGCTTCCAACGCAAACGGTGTGCGGCCGGGATACATCTGTCTCGCCAGGTGCAGCAGTTGAGTGGTATCTCTCGGGTTTTTGAAGACCACCAGGTAGTGGGCATTTAAGCTGATGTTCCGATGTTCTTTGTTTTTACTGAACAGATTCTGCACAATGTAGATGATGCTGAGCCGTCGATGGTGGCTGCCTTTGGTAAAGAGTTGGGTGACCCGCGCATCCGTCTCCGCCATGAGATCATCCAGAACCACCAAGGTGTCGGGTTCCAAATCGGCCAGGTTGGGTAGGCCTTCCACGAACGTGATGTGGGGCATTGCTGCATAAGCTACCTGCCATTCTCCGTAACACCTCACGACTCGGGCAATGGGTGGGGTGATCATGCTGTCGGCGTGTTGAAGGAGCTTCCGGACGAAGTGCGTTTTGCCGGAGCCCGTCGGTCCTGCGATGACGCAAGTGAAGGGATGCTGCCACCGAGGGTCCATGGTTCGAGGTGTATCCGCTGTCGTGGTAACCCGCTCTTGTAAATTTCGTACGAGTGAACTGGAGTGGTGGTGGTGGGTACAACGTCGGTCGTCGTTGTCTGTTCACTGCGAGTGATGATGGTGGTGGGTACAACGTCGGTCGTCGTTGTCTGTTCACTGTGAGGGATGAAATTCGGTGGGTCTTCAGACGTAGTGGGTGTTCTTGGTGTAGGTGTGGAGCTTGGTGTGGAGCTCGACGTGGCTTGTACACGGAGTGTGGTGGTGACTGGGCTCGATACGGGGTTGACTGGTGCTATCTGTTGACCGGTTTCACTGATGGCTGGTGTTCTCAGTTGGTTAAGTAGCGTGCTGACATAGGCTACGTCGTAAAACACACCTCCGTACAACACACTCAGCAGGGTTAGCAGTATCACCACAAAGCCCACTTGCGCTTTGCGCGTTTTGGGAGACGCTGTGTTCAGAGGCAGCTGCTGTTTGTCCATAGCACCGTGGTCGAACGTGGAATGAAGGATGACGGTAGTGGTGTCTGGCTTTATAGTCGCTTCACCTGGTTGGCAGCGACCCAGGAATTGAAGGAACTGGGCCAGCCTTGCCATTTGACGAAATGAAACAGTTTGCCACGTCGACGTTCCGTTTTCAAATTCTGATCCACCGTGTAGTAGTCTTGCTTTGTTTTTACGACAGGCTGTAATTCCATCTCGTAAAACGTCCCTAGCAACGGTTCCCCTTGAAGATCTTCCAGTTCATAGACTCGCTGCTGTTAGGGTAGGCGCCGTTAATCAGGAAGTGCTCATCGCTCCAGTTGGGCAAGTAACTTTTCTCAAATTGACCTTTGACTTTACTGATCCGTACAGGGTCCCCGACCTTGTACACCGCCTTCGGCGTTCGCTGCGATTGCCTGGGGTACAAGACACGCCGGACTTGGGCTTCATTGCGTTGGGTCACGGTCTCCGGTGATAGGCTCGATTGTAACCACTCACAAGTTTCGGGAGAACATCGATGTACCGCCTTGTATTCTTATAGGTGAAATATTTATACATGCGGCATTTGAATGTCCTGTTGAACCTTTCCACCACGGAAG
Source organism: Hanleya hanleyi (assembly GCA_036873755.1). Taxonomy (NCBI): domain Eukaryota; kingdom Metazoa; phylum Mollusca; class Polyplacophora; order Lepidopleurida; family Hanleyidae; genus Hanleya; species Hanleya hanleyi. The sequence continues at coordinate 50,413 of JAVTVY010010744.1, forward strand.
CCTTGGTCTCGTTGTACGTATGGAAGAAAAACACCTTCTGTTTCTTGAGAAAGGCTTGGAACGGTCTGTTGAGGAATTCCGTGCCTTCGTCGGTTTGCAAATACAAAGGTTTGCGCCCGGTCTTGAAGATGTCTTTGAACGCCGCTATGAGATTCGCCCCCGTTTTCATCCGGATGGGTACCACCCACGCATACTTCCACAGGATATCGATGCACGTCAAGATATACCGATTCCCATCGTTGTGTTTGGCAAAGGCGCTCATATCGAACAAATCCGCTTGCCACTGGGCATCTATTCCTCCCACGATGACCCGGTTCCGTAGAAAATGGCGACGGACAGATCGATGTAAGGTATAGGTATTTTCTTTTCTCAACCAATCTCGGACTTGGGCACGTTGTATCCCCTGGGGTTTGGCCGCTCGATAGGGAGCCGACAATGCACTATAGGCCGCCGGACTGTCGGGACTGTAGTATAAGTTATCCAACACCTTCTCCCAGCGCTTCATGGTGACAAATGATGATGGACCCTGGCTCTATCGTTTATTTATAACGGGTATATCTTGGGCCGGAGTTTCTGATTTTCTTCGTTGGCTTCCACAGTGTCCATGGTAAATGACCAGTCCGACTCGTCTGATGACCGCTTGATAAGCACTTGATCCACATCTACCACGGCATCTTCCAATGCAGACCATAGATCAGGGTGAAGGGTAAAATGCACTGTACCCCCATCTAGCCGAGCCAATTGAGCAAAGAAAGGGCCGGGTCGGATGTACACATCGTGACACAAGTGGATGAGGTCGCCGTCCAGTTCACCAGACAACACCCGTTTGAATTTGGTCCAGCCCTTCCGGGACAGACGAATGTGGGCCGGGCACGGTTGTGTAGGGTCCGCATCACAGATGTCTCCCACCTCCTCCATGATATCGACCTTATCCGCATACACGTGCAGGAAAACCTCAGGGGTCAAGCTGAGATACGCCAGTATTATATGCTCCGTCATGGTCAGTACGTGAATGGTACCAGATTTGACTGTCTCTCGTATTTATAGGGAGAACCCGTGAGATCAAAGGATCGGGTGGTCATGTCACTGGGCTGACTGAGTCTAGCCGGGTAATCAATGGCATCGTCGTCTGGTTCATGGCTAGACATTTGTTCATTGGGTTCTGCCGCTGCTTCTCTCAGGGCACGAGCCCACTCCAACTCGTCTGATGACCGCTCGTCCGGTGTAAACAGCTGGTCCACGATAGGCATCACTTTCTCGAAGGCTGTCCACAGATCGGGGTCTAGGGTGAAGCCTCGGGTAGGGTCTTGGTAGCGGCCCAGGCGTGGGAAGAAGGATCCACGGTGTACGTAGATGGCATTGTCTATGTGGATGAGGTGTCCGTCGAGCTCGCCGCTCAACACCCGTTTAAATTTGGTCCGGCCGTCACGGTGTAGCGTAACCGTATTCGATACGGTCTCAGCGCGCGACCAGCAAACATCTCCACGGTCTTCCACGAGGGTGACTTTATCTTCAAAGACGTGTAACCCCACCCAGGGTGTAAGGGGAAGGATGGCTCGTAGAACTGGTGACATGCTTGATCCAATGACGAACGGTGAATGACACACACTCTGTCTGACCCTCGTATTGATGGTGAGGACCCACTGTCAATGCCACAGCGCCAGGGCCAATAGGGCACAGACCATGACTAGGCCAACCAGCCGTCGCTGGTTCCGGCGTGAGCGCTCGTGGTCCATAGCCCGAGCATCAAGGATGGCTGTCATAGTCCAGTAGTGGTGAGTGATGGCACACCTCTCCATCGAGTGCACTCTGTCGAGGACAGCTTCTGTGAACTCGTTCAGGATCTGCCGTCGCCCCTCGTTGTCGTCGCCATCTGCAAACATGGACCGGACCACTGCTCGGTAACCCGTGAGTGAATTAACCACGGTGGCATGCTGTAAAGTGTGAGTCGCATAGTGCTGGATCTCCGTCATGGCTCTGCAACCGTAGAAATGAAGGTGTGGGATCCAGAGGGACGTATTTTATAGACCATGTCACACATGCGCGCCTAGATGTAGCTCTACGGGTGTAATCCGTGATACGTACTATTCTGATTGGTTATGTGGCTCCTATAGAGATAGTACCTTATCGACAATGGGGACTACTTGTTCCAAAGCCGTCCATAGATCGGGGTCCAGGGTAAAACCACCGTCGTTCAGACAGAGGAGGCGAGCGAAAAAGGGACCGCAGAAAATGTAGACGTCGTCACACAGGTGAATGCTATCACCGTGCAGGTCACCCAACAACACCCGTTTCAAGGTAGTCCATCCTTCCGGTGACAAAGGGACGTGCGCTTTGGGTTCAGGCGTACACCAATACCTAAGTCCGCTATCGATGAGGTCCACTCGTTTGGGGTACAACAATAGGGTGCAGCCAGTTGTAAGCCTCCGGGTAGCCACAGTCCCTTCTTTCGTCTCGGGGTGTAGTAAGTCATCCACCTCGGGGAGTACATCTTTCAGTGCCATCCATAAGGGTGGACAGAGTGTGATATAGGTTCCTCCACTCTGTTCCAACCGGAGAAAAAGGGAATCCTCTCCAGCAGTGCGTATGTGCACGCCGACTTCCATGTGCATGAAATCCCTTTCGGGCTCTTTTCCCTGTAACAATCGTGTCAATAGAGTCCAGCCTGATAGCGATAACAAAATCTTCACCTTCTGCGGTGCGTCTTGGACCAGCTCCAGGTGATCGTCATTGACTATGAGGTAGACGTCAGACGTCAGTTGGAATAACGCAAGCTCTGTTCCGCTCGCTGCCATGGTGGGGAATGAAAAGCGAACGGTTAGAGAGGTGGCTTTATAGTGTACCTGTTGGGTAGGGTTTTATACACCGTGTGAGTCATGGGCACTTGTTATACTCGCTTGTGCCATCAGGTCAATAAGGTTAGAAATGCGCCTTTTTCTACTACGCCCTGTGACGGCCCTTCGTGAATGGGCGTAACCTGTGAACATCATAGGAATGCATGTAATAACCTGTCTGTGGGGTTTTTCCACAATGTCGTTCACCTTCGTGTCTTTTCGGGTACGTCCGTGTCTTTTCGGTAAAGTCCCTGTCTTTTCGGTAAAGTCCGTGTCTTTTCGGTAACGTCCGTGTCTTTTCGGTAACGTCCGTATCTTTTCGGGTATGTATGAAGGTCTTGAGGGTGGCGACTGTATGTGACGAGTTGTATGTGTTTTTCTCGGTGACGTTCGTGTCTATCATCCGGGCACTTCACGTCTGCGCCTGCATTGGGGTATGTATGAGGGTCTTCATGCGCGGGCGCGCTGCGGATTCACCCACGCACTTCCGGATAACCCGCGCGCGCTGCGGCATCAGATCACCCCAGCGCGCGCGCTGCAGCCGGGGCGGACCGGGCCGGGCCGGGAAAACCCCCCCAGACAGGTCAGTACATGCATTCCTATCATGTTCCCAGGTCACACCCCATTCACACACAGACCCTCATGCATACCCGGATGCAGGCGCAGACGTCAGCGAAATTCTGGCGGGAAAAACTCCCACAGACAGGTCGGTACATGTCCTATCATGTTCCCAGGTTACGCCCCATTCACCCAAACCAGAAGTGACGTCATAACCCTAATTTTACATGCACCCATCCATGACTGGATGCTCCTTCACGAATGCTTCACTTTGATACCTCACTCGACTCCATCGGACCATTCGTGGCCCACCTAGACCGCAAAAACGTCTATTTCCACACCCGTTTCCCACAATTCCCTGTCTGCGCATGCGCAGAATGTGGACAACGGCCGAGAAACTACTCCAGGCGGTTGCTACCTGACATAGGCTTCACATGGATATCGCACTCGACTCCATCGACCCAAAAGTAGCTCGCCTAGGCCCCAGAACGTCTATTTCCATACACTTTCTCTACTGCGCAGGCGCAGAATGACGTCAGTTCCAGACTGCGCATGCGCAGACTATTGACAACGAACGACACACTAGCCCAGGCGGATGCTCCCTCATGACAGCTTCAAAATAAGACCTCATACGACACCATAGGATCATTAGGGGCTCACCTAAACCCTAACACGTCTATGTCCACACCCTTTTCCCAGAATTCCCTGTCTGCGCATGCGCAGAATGTGGACTACGGCCGAGATCCTAGTCCAATCGGATGCCCCCTCGCCTAGGCCTCACATGGATACCTCACTCAACTCCATCGGCTCATTAGTGGCTCACCTGGATCCCAAAACGTCTATTTTCATACCCTTTGTCTATTGCGCATGCGCAGAATGACGATATTCCGACCCCACATCCACCCAGTGGGATTCCCCCTCACATAGGCTTCACATGGATACCTCATACGACTCCATCGACCCACTAGTGGCTCACCTAGATCCCAAAACGTCTATTTTCATACCCTTGGTCTACCGCGCATGCGCAGAATGACCATATTCCAACCCCACACCCACCCAGTGGGATGACCCCTCACATAGGCTTCACATTGATACTTCACCCGACTCCATCGGACCACTAGGGGCTCCCCTAGACCCCAAAACGTCTATTTCCATACCCTTGGTCTACCGCGCATGCGCAGAATGACCCCACACCCACCCCATCAGATGCCCCTTCACGAATGCTTCACATTGATACCTCATACGACCCAATCAGTACACTAGGGACCCCTCTCGCCCTTGAAAATTGCCGGAGATTGCCGGAGAATTTGATCACCCACGACATTGTGGGAAAACCCCACTGAGACTACTTTCTGTCCGCGGAGGAATACAAAGGTTACAGGTTGCCGGAACTACTTTTGACCTCCACGTGACCTTGAGCTGGTGGCGTCCCCTGGCGCCCCAGGCGCCCCAGAGGTCAAAGGCGATGGGGCGTGCCCTATACCTTTAACCTGGGAAAAAGGGCACCAAGAGTTACCTCCCTGGAAAATGAGCCTCGAGTGGGTTGTTATATACTACTTACATATCGCGTGCTGATAGCAAAATACAC
>JAVTVY010010746.1:0-53331 GCA_036873755.1 Hanleya hanleyi
TACTTAAGATTTTATAATTTGGAACGAATGCTAATTCTGTTCTGTTTACTGGACTAGTTTGAGATATCTCTTTTAAGATACCATGCTCGAAAACAGTAAGATGGTACAATACTTAATACTGAATGCATCCGGTCCGCGCAGTAATGTTGAAATTTCGAATTTGAAAGTGTCTGAATCTTGATTATTTCCCATGGATCGAAACATGCAGTAGTTTACAGTTGTCGAGTTGTGACATTGTGTCACAAGAGTGACGTCCCTCATGTAGCTGACCCGCCGGCAGACGAAATGGTGGGGCAGTTCACTTGCAACTGCATGGACTAAATACATTTTAATTCAGAATTATTTGAACTCCTTGATATGGAAGGTGAAGATATGGATATTCTCTATAGTCAATATATAGAATATGCCCCACCGTTTGATCCACCAACTCTTGTGATGCAAGGTCACAACTCGGGAATACCGTATTAACTGGATTTTCGAATCGGACCGATAAAGCTATCTTGCACAACTAGGCCCCATCTGGGACCTGTGTATCAAATTTCAGAAAGATCCATGAAATATTTTCTGAGAATTCAAGATAACAGTGTTTCAAGGGGAAATTCAAGATGGCCACCTGGCAACCATATTGGATTTTCGAATCTGACCAAAAAAGGTATCTTGCACAACTGGGCCACAAGGGGAATCTGTGTACCAAATTTGAGGAAGATCCATGCAGTACTTCTTGAGAAATCACGATAAAGTTTCATTGGGAAATCCAAGATGGGCGCCTGGTGGCCATATTGGATTTTCGAATCGGACCAGAAAAGGTATCTTGCACAACTAGGCGACAAGGGGAACCTGTGTACCAAATTTGATAAAGATCTATGCAGTAGTTCCTGAGAAATCGCAATAACAAAGTTTCATGGGGAAATCCAAGATGGCCGCTGATGGACATATTGGATTTAGGAATCGGACCAGAAAGGTATGTTGCACAACTGGACCACAAGGGCAACCTGTCTACCAAATTTAAGAAAGATCCAGGCAGTACTTCCTGAGAAATCACGATAACAAAGTTTCATGGGGAAATCTAAGATGGCCGCCTGGTGGCCATATTGGATTTTCAATTTGAGCCGAAAAAGGTATCTTGCACAACTAGATCATAAGGTGAACCTGTGTACCAAATTTGAGAAAGATCCATGCAGTACTTCCTGAGAAATGACAATAACAAAGTTTCTTGGGGAAATCCAAGATGGCTGCTTGGATTTTTGAATCAGACCAGAAAAGGCATCTTGCACAACTAGACCCCAAGGCGAACCTGTGTATCAAATTTGAGAAAGATCCATGCAGTAGTTCTTGAGAAATCGCGATAACAAGGTCTCATGGGGAAATCCAAGATGGCCGCCTTCTGGCCATATTGGATTTTCGATTGGGACCGAAAAAGGTATCTTGCAAAACTAGACCCTAAGGAGAATCTGTGTACCAAATTTGAGAAAGATCCATGCAGTACTGAGAAATGGCGATAACTAAGTTTCATGTGGAAATCCAAGATGGCTGCCTGGTGGCCATATTGGATTTTCGAATCGGACGAGAAAGGGTATCTTGCTCAACTAGACCCCATGTGGCACCTGTGTACCAAATTTGAGAAAGATCCATGAAGTATTTCCTGAGAAATCGCGGTAACAATGTTTCATGGGGAAATCCAAGATAGCTGCCTGGTTGCCATATTGGATTTTCGAATCGGACCAGAAAAGGTTTCTTGCACAACTAGACCCCAAGGGGAACCTGTGTACCAAATTTGAAAAAGATCCATGAAGTAGTTCCTGAGAAATCACGGTAACAAGGTTTCATGGGGAAATCCAAGATGGCTGCCTGGTGGCCATATTGGATTTTCGAATCGGACCAGAAAAGGTTTCTTGCACAACTAGACCCCGAGGGGAACCTGTGTACCAAATTTGAAAAAGATCCATGCAGTAGTTCCTGAGAAATCGCGGTAACAAGAATTGTTTACGGACGGACTGACGGACTGACTGACTGACGGACGACGGACTGACGGACTGACGGACGGACCACGGACCACGGACGAAAAGTGATTTGAACAGCCCACCATCTGGTGATGGTGGGCTAAAAATACGAGTTTTTTTACAATCTGAGTAAACTTATTGCAATATACACATGTACATCTACATGTACCAGGAGCGAAAATTTTGTGCATTCTTGTCAAGTAATAGTGCGAAAAACGACTTGAGCAATCACAAGCCATTTCACACCACACCTCAGTCAAATGTTGTGACCACCACCATTTACTGCGGTTTGTCCTCAGCCCCGACCTCCCAGCTAGAAATGTTGTCTACCGCGATGCGTTGATGTAATACACTGTTACATGCTTTACTACTGGTTCGAATGTTCGGCTTACAAGCAGAAATTCCTGGGAGGATCCCTCCGGGCCGAGTCATACATGTACCTAAAAATATACTTGTTGCTTCTTCCCTTGGTGCTCAGCATTGAGAGGATAGATAAATGACTGATCCGCCTGGTGCCCGGATAATGTGGCAGCAGCATGATACAATCACTCGCCTCAAAATACAAGCCCTGGTACCAAAGACTTGTATGCAGATCATATGACCATTTATTATCATGCCAACATTATTGCAAAATTAGAAACTATACTAAATGTGGATCAGAAGGAGATAGATAAATTATGCCAGGAAAACAAAATGTTTATTAATCTACAAAAATCCACATATGCTGTTAGCTACTTGATACAAGACAAACAAGATCACCAATGGATTACATACGGAAATCAATTCCAACGTACTCAAAAGTGATCAGCGGATAAAATATTAGGTCTGATTGTTGATAAAAACTTATCTTGGCATGAACATACGGACTCCGTATGCAATAAAATATCTACAAACCTTGACATCCTACACAGAAACCACCATCTACTGACTATAACGGCTAAAATAACGTATTACAATGCATAGGTCCTACCTCACATAGACTACTGTTGCGCCATATGGGGCAATGCATCTGATTACCAGATTACACGATTAGCTAAGTTACAAAAATGTGCAGCAAGGATTATACTTATTTAACTCCCTCTAAAACTCTGATTGGATAAGCATTCCCGATAGAATACAGTATCAGAAAGCTGTTATGATGTATAAAATCCTACACAACCTGACCCCTGTGTACTTCAATAATCTCTTTAAATATGTTAGTCAGACTACATCTCACTGTCTGTGATCAACTGAAAACAAAAACCTACATGTACCTAAGCCCAAAACTGACTATTTGAAGCAAGGCCTTGGATATTCAGGTGCCAAGATCTGGAACTCTCTGAAAAATGATCTACGAGAAGCACCATCTATAACTTCCTTCAGATCCAGATATCTTAAAATGTTAAAAAATGAAGCCGCCTCTTAAAATGCTGCTAAGCCCAACCGTTTTATTATTATTATTATCTATAACTGTTTTATTACACCATCCATAACCTGTACGTATGTATTTACCTTAGTACTGTTATTATGTTTATGCCAGATTTATTTCCATGATCCAAAATTGTATATTCTGCTTCATGTATATGTTTAACTGTTGTTGATGAGGGTCACAAGGAAGAACAGATTCTTGTTGAAACGGATTGTGTATTACCCTCTTGAAATTATTATTATTATTATAATAAGCTTATAGAGATAAAGTAAATTTGCCCGTATGTTTGTCTTAAAAATCTGGTATATCGTATATCAAGGCTTGAAAGTTATCAAAGAAAATCAACCTTTTTTACAACCAAACTGGAGAGGGACGAACCCATACCCTTCCACAGCTGATAAGATTATAAAGCCGTCCATGCTTGATTCCTTTTTTGTTTCCCTTCAGCCGCCTGCACATCATTTTACCTACTGTCCGTTTCTTTCATTATTTTCACTAAATTTACTGTTTTTTCTACTTTGATGCACTTTCTGAGCACAATTTCTCACTTTGAACATGTTGAAATGAGTAACACAATTATGCCAACCTCAGTTTGCCATCAAATATGGCTATGGACATGATGGAAATGGCAAGATTTACGAAAATAATATGCTCCCATGAAAAATTCCATCAGGGGAGGTAACTAGTTTCTCTAAACATTATGAAACATGACAGCCGAATGATGCTGGCTCAAATTTATTTCAAATAAGGAGCAATGAATAATGAAAATTGAGACCCTGCCTGCATCACTTTTAAAAAACAATCTGATGGGAAACAAGGAATCAAATGATATTAACCTAAGGATATAATATACTTCTGGAAGTAACGAATTTTCTCCCATATTTTTTTTTATATATTTTTTATTTTTTATTTAGTAGAGGTTTTTAATAAGTTACAGCTTTTGTGGGTCAATTGCAGTGTAAGAAGTCATATATATTCGAACCAAGTTAGTGGCATACATAGATACAATGTAACAGTATAGAAACACGCTCCTTGATTGTCAGGCTTATTCAAACCGAGAAAATCTGGTTTAGAGCCCAAGCACCTGGACTTATAAATGTATTTCTTTGTTAAGATACCTATATGGTTTTCCAAGTTAAACTTTACAGGCATGCCAAACAGAATATCCACGGGCGACATTTCCACGACTCTACCGGTTTCATTTGCAAACCAATGCCAGAGCTCTGTCCAGATTCTCTTTACATAAATACATTCTGTAAACAAATGTGCTATGGTTTCTTTGTCTTCTTCACAAAATGTACAGAAATTGGTTTGTTTTAATCCAACTTTGGCGAGAAGAGTGTTTGTAGTAAGGTATCTGTGTACCACTCTGAACTGAAAGTCTTGGAGCTGAATATTAGTATTACTTTTTTTCGGTACTGAATATATATGTGCTTCCAATCCAGATCGGTACCCAGAATAGCCTCCCATTTTGTCCGAGACAAAGACAAGGCATCGTTACGTACAAACACATCGTAGTATGGCCTGCATCCTTTAGCAACACAAATTAATTTGTTAACACATGGCAAGATACCAGGAGTACAAATATCACTCGATATTCTGGCATACTTTTCTAAGATTTTCTCCCATATGATATACAAACCTCAGGTACTGAATGGATTATTCCCCAGACTAAGAAGACCCGGGAAGCCACCTGGACAGCCGTGAGGAGAACAATCGACCTCACAATACCTACAGCACAGTGGACAACCTGTAATGAAGAACAAACATTGAATCATTTACAGCTTGTAATGCTATGGAAGCACACGTATGCATGGCAGTATACAGGTACACGTCTTCATTCACAAAGTATCTTGTGAAATCACATGTAGGCAGAAACTAGAACTGGTGAACTGTCGGAGTGTGACAGTTTATTGTAAGAAGCATGCATGGCCGATACATGAAAACTATTAATTTATTATCAGTTCCAAATTAATATCAGAAAGTTGTCCTCCCAACTCGCCCCCACCCCACCCCGCCCTCCCACACCAACAACCCCCCAACCCTTCATTGCACTCTTCACCTTGTTGTGAAAATGATATGTGTCAAATTTGATACAGTACTTACTTCTAGAACTGCAGCAGTCTGGAATATTTTCAGCAGCATTTCGTTCTCCCGGTAAAGATTGACGTGGCTCCTGGTTGATATCATATGACCAACTGTTGAAAACATCAATGCGGACCATCTGCAAATAACGTAACAGGAGAGAAAATTATTTTAAGGTTTAATGTTGCGTTCAGCAATATTTCAGCTTTTTAGTGACATGAATTTCTTTATGTTTTTCTTTTTCAGATATATCTCTCTGCAAACCAAACCTTGATCAGGATGTGGGTTAGACACATATACGATATCTGACCCCCTGATCCTATCATCAGGGGTCAAGCACCTGGATCTAGATATGCTATAACACTCTCTATATTATATTACAGGGTCATAAATGGTCCAGTTTTCGCTATCTAAACACAAGTTGAGGCGTTGGAAATCTGATGATTTTCAAGTCGCATTGTCACAGATATTATTCCAAACCATCCAGCAACTAACCCTAATGTTTGTGCTACGTTGTATGCTGTCAGATAGACAGTTGTCACCATTCCAGGACCTTTCTTTTGCGATTTGTCACTCCTCTCATCCACATGTGAGGACATGTTGTTGTTGTTGTTGTTTGTTGACCGTTGCCCACCGGAACACGCCAGAAAGATTTCGCATCAGTATCAATATTTTTCAACTGAAACTGTTTTGAGGGTTGAATATTTGTATATTTTAATCGAGAAAGCCTTTTTGGGGGATAAAGTACCGTACTGATTGACTAGGTAGGCCGAAAATAAAATTGTTGTTCGAAATTCGGAAACCCTGTCTTGTGTTGATTGCGGTAGGATCAAGGGCGCCCGATATTCAACAGTCGGTGCCCTGACGATTTACCGTAAAGCTGTCAATAATATGTTATTATATAATAAAATCTTTGATTTGCTTGAACAGCTTTAGTGAATGATCGGCGTTTTTTGTAGGGAAGAGTGGCTCCTGTCAACGTATAGTGGCCAGAATCAGAATCTGGGTATTTAATGCCAAATCAGGGGCCCACACAGGACACAAAAACCCGGTACCCTGGTGGAACCCAGAGTGTGCAAAGAATATTGCGGCCAAAAGGGTGCACTCCGGAGATTCTTTTATTCGGCATGGAATAGACTCAACCTGTAACCATTTCGGTCATCTGTAACCATTTCGGTCATCTATACGCGGTAAGACTGACCCTGGGATCGTGTGTATCCATTTAAGCCTACTTTCGGCAACTGCGAGAGCGAATTTCCAGAAATCAATACCACGTGACTTCGTCAGCCAATCAGCTAAAGTCTACCGACGTAACCCCAACGTAACTCGCCATTTTCGAATCGATTCATGTGATGCCCTACTTGTTCAAAATTACAGATCTACCACACCTCTTGGGTGATACGAAAGTTATTTATACCTATATATTTTGTAAGCCTAGCCTATATCTGTTTCCCAAGTGGTTTGAAAACCTGTAATTTATCAGATTTCTCGAGTCTGTTCTCTGCCGGATAAAGGCCGAACAGAATCCCGTAATATACCGGATATCGCTCCGCAATAATGGAGACTCACGATTCGCAAGCCATCTTATGGATGGCGAAGTGTACGCAAATGGGAATAGACTATGGGTCCGTTTTTCGGCCACCAGTTGTCGCAAAACCTTCAACCCAAATCACTTATATGTATATATTTTCTGAAAGAGCATGATGAAACTATTATTTTAAGATATAACACTGCTATGTTATAGAAAAATTTAACTCGAACATTCTCCTCCATGCTTGCTTCATTTTTCCTAGAAAACCCCTTAAAAATGTCGAAAAATGGTCAAATTCGGCTCAATTTCCAGAAAAATCTGTAAGAGCGATTTCAATTAAACTTCTTACTCACGTTCCCTGGTCCGGTCTCAACTTAAAAAGGCAAAAAAAGGGGGTGTTAACCTAACCGTTTTTTGTCAGATTTTCTTCCCGTAAATGAGTACCGATTTTTAGGCACACCCAAGGGGCATAACTGAGGCAGGACAAACTTTACTCCATGATCCCGATCAGCGTGTAGACGAAGCCAGCACTCGATTTGTACGTACTCGTTTGCAGCGTTGATAATGCTGAATAGGATGGCATTATAGATATAAGCTATTAAGAAGACAAGAAGAATTATGATGTAGCAGAACAAGGGCAGTCTATCGTATTATGAAATTAGAGAGGGGCCATTACTACGAAACCGCGGAGGGCCACCAAAAGAAGGCACTTAGAAATTCAAAAAAAGTAGGCTCCAAAGTGATCACGGGAACTACAAGGAACTCAAAATCATAGCTGAAAAAAGTGTCAAAGAAGCTCAATCCAAATGCTGGGAAGACTTTTGCAACACTATAGATACCAAAACCAATTCAAAAAAAGTATGGAACAAAATAAAAAATATACAAAGAAAGTTAACAAACACAGTCCCTGTACTGAACAAAACTAAAAAAAACGAACAAAGAAAAGGCAGAACACCTCGCCGAATCTTTCGCTTCAAACAGTAGCGATAGCAACCTGAAACCAGAATTCAGAAAAATTAAGGAAGAAACAACGATAGAAAACGATTTGGACGATCATTTAGAAAACTATCTCAATGCAGACTTCAACATTAATGAATACCGCAAAGCTATACACTGTAAAAAAGAGAGCTCACCTGGTGAAGACAAACTAGGATACACGATCCTTAAACATCTACCAAATAAAACACAGAAACTAATTTTGAAACTAATTAATGTCAGCTGGCAGACCAAACAACTTCCAAGTAAATGGAAAACATCTATCGTTATCCCAAAACCAAGTAAAGAACCATCAGACGGCAACTCTTACCGCCCAATTTCTCTCACTTCAAATCTATGCAAAATAATGGAAACCATGGTAAAGAATAGACTGGAATTTCATATGGAAAACAACAACTTATTAAACAAAACCCAAAGCGGCTTTCGTAAGAACAGAAGTACATTAGACCATATAGCCAGATTACAACACTCAATAAAAAAAGGGGAATGCCAAACATCAGTACACACTAGGTATCTTCTTAGACATAGAAAAAGCATTTGACCTTGTATGGCAGGACGGCATAAGTATTCAATTAAGCAAACTTGGGATTAAGGGAAGAATGCAACACTGGATAAAAAAACTTCCTAAACAACAGAAATTTTAAAGTTCGCCTAGGAAACACCCTATCCACCGACCATCAACTAGACAACGGTACCCCTCAGGGAAGCGTCATTAGCCCCACCCTTTTTAACATCCTCATCAATGGCCTAGCCGATGAAATTGACTCGAAACATTCAGAAGTAAAACAGTCCCTATTTGCCGACGATTCTGCCCTCTGGAAAACTGCACGTTCCATAAAAAAACTTACAGGTATAATGCAAAAAACACTAGATACAATTAGCGGCTGGGCGGATAAATGGGGCTTCAAATTTTCCGCTCTCAAAACAACGGGTATTATATTCTCAAACAATAAACACAATAGTAGTATATAAAAACCCGATTCCCTATTATTTATGCAAATGAGATGACGTCATCAATGACGTCACAGAGCTCTCAGCCAATCAGAAGCGAGTATTTTGACCGGGTGCATTATGGGACATATCCAAGATGGCGGCGCCTGCCTTCTGGTTCAAGATGGCGGCACGTATGTTCAAGATGGCGGCACGTCCGGTGTCGAAAACTGGCCATTTTGTCGGGATGTGGTCATCTAGTGTCGAAAACTGGACCCGGTAGGGGTCCCGCTAGACGTTTTGGAGCTAGGGGAACCACTAGTGGTCCGACGGAGACGTATGAGGTATCAATGTGAAGCATTCGTCTAGGAGCATCCGAGGGGATGGGTGTGACGTGGAACTGACGTCATTCTGCGCATGCGCAATAGACAAAGTGTATGGAAATAGACGTTTCGGGATCTAGGGAACCCCTAATGGGCCGATGGAGTCGTATGAGGTATCCATGTGAAGCCTATGTGAGGGGGCATCTGACTGGACTAGTGGCTCGAGCGTTGTCACCATTCTGAGAGGGAATTGTGGGAAAAGGGTATGGAAATAGACGTTTTGGGATCTAGGGGAGTCCCTAATGGGCCGATGGAGTCGTATGAGGTATCAATGTGAAGCCTATGTGAAGGGGCATCCGCCTGGACTAGTGTCTCGGTCGTTGGGTGCATGTAAAACTTTCTCCAGAAAAAAAGCGGAACACGGACTTTACCCCTAAAATAGGGGAAAACACCTATCAACCCTAGCCAAAAGGCCTAATATTGGTCCCCGGGCTTATTGAGACCTGCCTATCAAGTCAATGGGGTGGGTGCATGTAAAACTTTCTCCAGAAAAAAAAGCGGAACACGGACTTTATCGAAAAATCCGGGAAAATGCCTGTATGGGGTATGGGGGGTATATAGGTCGCCAGGCTTAACGGGGCTTGCCTATCAATAGAGTTATCTCCCCCTAGTTCCAGGGTGGGTGTATGTAAAATTTCTCCTGAAAAAATACGGAACACGGACTTTATCGAAAAATCCGGAAAATGCCTATATGGGGTATGGGGGGGTATAGGACCATTCTGGGAAACCTACTTCTCGACATTTGCGGTATAGGTTGTGGGGTCTCGTTTTCTTAGTCTCGTCAAGACAAACATGATAGGAAGTGTCGCGGAGCGAATCGTTGAAATTTTTGGAAAAAGTTCAGGGAGACCCATATAGTCCCATGCTAGGGGTATAGGACCAATGTTTGTCCCACTGGGAAACCTACTTCTAGACATTTGCGGTATGGTTGTTTGGATTTGTTTTCTTAGTCTCGTCAAGACAAACATGATAGGAAGTGTCCCGGCACGAAACGGTGAAATTTTTGAAAAAAGTTCAGGGAGACCCATATAGTCCCATATACGGGTTATGGGGGTATAGGTCCAATGTTTGCCCCACTGGGAAACCTACTTCTATACATTTGCGGTATGGTTGTTTGGATTTGTTTTCTTAGTCTCGTCATTTAGAACACGATAGGAAGTGTGCCGGAGCGAAACGGTGAAAATTTTGAAAAAAGTTCAGGGAGACCCATATAGTCCCATATACGGGTTATGGGGGTATAGGACCAATGTTTGTCCCACTGGGAAACCTACTTCTAGACATTTGCAGTATGGTTGTTTGGATTTGTTTTCTTAGTCTCGTCAAGACAAACATTATAGGAAGTGTCCCAGCACGAAACGGTGAAATTTTTGAAAAAAGTTCGAGGTCTGTCTATAGCCCCATATAGACCCATATACTGGGATATAAGCCCAATGTATAAATCCATACTGGGTGGACTTGTTGGAGTCTGGGTGAGTCCCTGGTGGTCCAATGGTGTCGTATGATGTCTTATTTTGAAGCTCTCATGCAGGAGCACTTGACTACACTAATGGTACGTACGTTGTCAATACTCTGCGCATGCGCAGCCTGGCCGTAGTATAGAAAGCAGGCATTTTTGGGGGTGTGTGTGGGTGTGTTTGGGTTAGAGATGGGCCGCTATGGGTCCGAATGGGTCGTGGAAAGTGTCAAACTGAAGCTTGTGTGGGTTAGAGTCAGAATGGTGTGTTTTTAAGTGCAAGTCGCGTCAATGTGCGCATGCGCAGTTGGTTGTAGTAAGTAAAGTGGCCATTTTGGGGCAGTGCAGGAAGGTATTTGGGGTAGAGATGGACCATCCTTGGTCCGAATGCGTCCTGGGGGGTGTCATGGTGTAGCTCTCGGAGTGTACATCCCCATTTTAGGGATGTTCACGTCATCTGTGACGTCATCAGTACGAGTAGTAGCGAAAGTGGGCATTTTGGGGAAGTGCAGGAAGGTATTTGGGGTAGAGAGGGACCATCCTTGGTCCGAATGCGTCGTGGGAGGTGTCATGTTGTAGCTCTCGGGGTGTACATTCCGATTTGAGGGGTGTTCACGTCATCTGTGACGTCATCAGTACGAGTAGTAGCAAAAGTGGGCATTTTGGGGAAGTGCAGGAAGGTATTTGGGGTAGAGAGGGACAATCCTTGGTCCGAATACGTCGTGGGAGGTGTCATGTTGTAGCTCTCGGGGTGTACATTCCGATTTGAGGCATGTCCGCAGCATCTGTGACGTCATTGGTGACGTCATCAGTACGAGTAATAGCCAAAGCGGGTATTTTGGGGCAGTGAAGGAAGGTATTTGGTGTAGAGATGGACCATCCTTGATCCTTGGTCCGAATGTACCGTGTGGGATGTCATCTTGTTGTTCTCTGCGTGTAGACACATCTACACACTTGTTGGTCGCATTGTACATAAATACTACATATGACTTGATACTGTGAACTATAACTGTAAAACTTCAATATGGTCGAGTGGTCTAAGACGCCAGTCTCAAGGGCTGGTCTGCACATGCAGGGCTTGGGTTCGAATCCTACTCCTGACACATGAGTTGTTTTCTTGATACTTCTGATACAATAGTTAAAACTATAAACCTATAACTGTAAAGTCAGGATGGCCGAGTGGTCTAAGGCGCCAGTCCTAAGTGCTGGTCTGCGCAATGCAGGGCGTGGGTTCGAATCCTACTCCTGACACATGAGTTTTATTGTATATACATCTTTTGTATTATACCATATCTGTCCTGTATTACACAATAGATGTCCTGTATTATACCATATACGCGCTGTATTATACCATATCTGTCATGTATTATACAATACCTGTCCTGTGCTATAACATATCTGGCCTGCATTGTACCATATATGTCCTGTATTTTACAATATATGTTCTGTATTATACCAAATCTGTGCTGTGTTATACAATATCTGTGCTATAGTATACAGTATCTGTCCTATATTATACCACATCCGCGCTGTATTATACTGTATCTATCCTGTATTGTACCATATATGTCCTGTATTATAAAATATATGTTCTGTATTAGACAATATTTGCCCTCTATTATATCATATCTGCTCTGTATTATACCATATCTGTAATGTATTATACCAGATCTATCCTGTATTATACAATATCTGTGCTGTATTATACAATATCTGTCCTATGTTATACCATATCTGTGATGTATTATACAATATCTGCAGTGTATTATACAATATCTGTCCAGTATTATACAATATATGTTCTGTATTATACCAAATCCGTGCTGTATTATACAGTACCAGTCCTGTATTGTACCATATATGTCCTGTACTATACCATATCTGTCACGCATTATACCATACCTTTACTGTATTATACCATATCTGTCCTGAACTATACCATATCTGTGCTGTGTTATACCATATCTGTCCTGTGTTATACAATATCTGTTCTGTATCATACCAAATCTGTCCTGTATTGTTCTATATTTGTCCTCTATTATACGCTATATGTTCTGTATTATACCATATCTGTGATGTATTATACCAGATCTATCCTGTATTATACAATATCTGTGCTGTATTATACAATATCTGTCCTATGTTATACCATATCTGTGATGTATTATACAATATCTGCAGTGTATTATACAATATCTGTCCAGTATTATACAATATATGTTCTGTATTATACCAAATCCGTGCTGTATTATACAGTACCAGTCCTGTATTGTACCATATATGTCCTGTACTATACCATATCTGTCACGCATTATACCATACCTTTACTGTATTATACCATATCTGTCCTGAACTATACCATATCTGTGCTGTGTTATACCATATCTGTCCTGTGTTATACAATATCTGTTCTGTATCATACCAAATCTGTCCTGTATTGTTCTATATTTGTCCTCTATTATACCATATATGTTCTGTACTATACCAAATCTGTGCTGTATTATACAGTATCTGGCCTGTATTATACCAAAGTTGTGCTGTATTATACCATATCTGTCCTGAATTGTACCATATATGTCCTGTATCGTACAATATATGTTCTGTACTATGCAATATTTGCCCTCTATTATACCATATCTGTGCTGTATTATACCATATCTGTCCTGAATTATACCATATCTGTGCTGTATTATACAATATCTGTCCTGTATAATATAATATATGTTCTGTATTATACAATATATGTTCTGTATTATACCAAATCTGTGCTGTATTATAGAGTATCTGTTCTGTATTATACCAAATCTGTGCTGTATTATACCATATCTGTTCTGTATTATACAATCGGATAGCGGTGGTCGTGAATAACAACAAGTTCAACAATGTTCATACAGTTTATTATCCCCAATGTTACATCATACCCAGGCTGGGGGAGCCGCCCTGGGTATGTTCACAGCAAACAAATTGAAATATTAAACCACGTGTTTTATTATTTAACGCACTGTCACATTAGGTACAATTGTTTACTGAGCTCAAGTCAACGATTAGCATGTAGAATATAGAGTATGTACGGCATGGTATGATATTCATCAGTGCACAGGTGACGCTTCAAGCGATGGGGCGGTCGGTGAATTTGATCACGAAAAATGTAACATTGGTGACCCTCTCCACTATCCACTTGGTGTTGGGGCGCTGTTCATAGGCCCATCGCAAGACATCCAATTGGTCCACTTGGTCCAGCACGGGCTCTAGCGACGTCCGGTTAATGATGGTAAACGGTTGGTCAAATACCCGGCTGTTACTGCTCGGGTAAAAGTATCGGACTTGGTCTGTCTCCTTATGCCGCACAAGGGTATAAGTGAGAGATTGAGGTTCTATATCTCATCCAAGGGTGGTGTGTAGGGTGTCAAATCGAAGCTCTAGTGGTACAGACCACGTCCGGAGGGATGTCCACGTCATCTGTGACGTGATCAGTACGAGTAGTAGCGAAAGCGACCATTTTATGTGTGCAATGGAGTGCGTTTGAAAGGGGCCATCTTCGGTCTGGCTACCTGGTAGAGTTACCTGTGTGTGTGTATGTTTGTGTGTGTGTGTGTGTACGTGTGTGCGTGCGTGTGCGTGAGTGTTTGTGTGTGTGCACGTCTGTGCGTGCGTGCGTGCGTGCGTGTGCGTGTGTGTGTGTGTGCGTGTGTTAGTGCGTCCGTGCGCGCGCGCGCGCGTGTGTGTGTGTGTGTGTATGTGCGTGTGTGAGAACATTGTGCTTAGTTAGCCGTCTCTCTTTCAGAAGGTATGGAGGCTGTGAAGAGCCGTTCTCTTCTGTCGCTGTAAGACGGAACTGTCATTGCCACAGCGTTAGGGCTAATAGGGCAAGGACCATTGTGAGACCAATGAGACGTCGCTGGTTCCGGCGTGAGCGCTCGTGGTCCATAGCCCGAGCATCAAGGATGGCTGTCATAGTCCAGTAGTGGTGGGTGATAGCACACCTTGCCATCGATTCCACTCTGTCGAGAATCGCTTCTGTGAACTCTTTCAGGATCTGGCGTCGCCCCTCGTTGTCGTCGCTATCTCCAAACATGGACCGAACTACTGCTCGGTAACCCGTGAGTGAATTAACCACGGTCGCATGCTGTAAAATGCGAGTCGCATAGGGATGGGTCTCCGTCATGGCTCTGCAACCATAGGAATGGGCTTGTGAGATCCAGAGGGACGTGTTAGACCATGTTACACATGCGCGTCTACACGTAGCTCTACGTGTGTAGTCCGTGATAAGTACTATTCTGATTGGTTAGTCCAAAAAGAGAACAACAACAACAACAACAGCAAAGATTACAGGTCAATCCTTTTATTAGCCCCTCCATCACAGCACATCCACGCTGGGGGAATCGATATGGGTGTGTTTGCAATTCACTTATGCTATTGTCCGTGTATTCAGAAGTTCATTGTGCTGATCTCAGACTGCTCTTGTCCAATCAGAAGCCGGCCCTCAGAATAAGTATAGGTCATGTTGAAGGATGGAACACAAACTGTAGACGTCTTTCGGATTGATGGGGATCAACTGACTGTGGAGTCTGAAGACTCAACTGCAATGCTGGCATTCGTGGCTGGGTGCCTTATGTACCGACCGTTGATGTCGCCGTAAATTATCCTTACGATTAAAGGACTTCCTGCAGATCGAACACGTATACTCGCTAACAGCACCTTGAAAAGTAGACTCATGAATGGGGTAAAACATCACGGGTTCCTCAACCCTCAAGCGTGCATGTTCATGGATTACACGTTGGTGAGATCTCAACTGGCTGTGTAGTCTGAAGCGGTGTCCACAATCATCACATTGATGCCTGGATGTCTCATGGAGACACCGTTCATGGCGGTGTAAACTATCCAGGCGATTGAATGTATCCCCACAGGTCTCGCAGGTATACTGGGCAGTAGCGTCGTGGATGCTAGACTCATGGCGTTATAAGTCGTGCAAGCGTGTAAAGGACTTGGAGCAAGTGGTACACGTGAACATCGTGTCGTAAGTGATCAATCCGAAAGACGTCCACAGTTTGTGTTCCATCCTTCAACATGACCTATACTTATTCTGAGGGCCGGCTTCTGATTGGACAAGAGCAGTCTGAGATCAGCACAATGAACTTCTGAATACACGGACAATAGCATAAGTGAATTGCAAACACACCCATGCTGTGATGGAGGGGCTAATAAAAGGATTGACCTGTAATCTTTGCTGTTGTTGTTGTTGTTGCTCTCTTTTTGGACTAACCAATCAGAATAGTACTTATCACGGACTACACACGTAGAGCTACGTGTAGACGCGCATGTGTAACATGGTCTAACACGTCCTCTGGATCTCACAAGCCCATTCCTATGGTTGCAGAGCCATGACGGAGACCCATCCCTATGCGACTCGCATTTTACAGCATGCGACCGTGGTTAATTCACTCACGGGTTACCGAGCAGTAGTTCGGTCCATGTTTGGAGATTGCGACGACAACGAGGGGCGACGCCAGATCCTGAAAGAGTTCACAGAAGCGATTCTCGACAGAGTGGAATCGATGGCAAGGTGTGCTATCACCCACCACTACTGGACTTTGACAGCCATCCTTGATGCTCGGGCTATGGACCACGA
The DNA here is from genome assembly GCA_036873755.1 of Hanleya hanleyi. NCBI lineage: Eukaryota > Metazoa > Mollusca > Polyplacophora > Lepidopleurida > Hanleyidae > Hanleya > Hanleya hanleyi. The sequence goes on from JAVTVY010010746.1 coordinate 16,416, forward strand.
GCGCTCACGCCGGAACCAGCGACGTCTCATTGGTCTCACAATGGTCTTTGCCCTATTAACCCTAACGCTGTGGCAATGACAGTTCCGTCTTACAGCGACAGAAGAGAACGGCTCTTCACAGCCTCCATACCTTCTGAAAGAGAGACGGCTAACTAAGCACAATGTTCTCACACACGCACATACACACACACACACACACACCCACACACGCGCGCGCACGGACGCACAAACACACGCACACACACACACACACGCACACGCACGCACGCACGCACGCACGCACAGACGTACACACACACAAACACTCACGCACACGCACGCACGCACGTACACACACACACACACACACACACAAACGTACACACACACACAGGTAACTCTACCAGGTAGCCAGACCGAAGATGGCCCCTTTCAAACGCACTCCACTGCACACATAAAATGGTCGCTTTCGCTACTACTCGTACTGATGACGTCACAGATGACGTGGATATCCCTCCGATCGTGGTCTGTACCACTAGAGCTTCGATTTGACACCCTACACACCACCCTTGGATGAGATATAGAACCTCAATCTCTCACTTATACCCTTGTGCGGCATAAGGAGACAGACCAAGTCCGATACTTTTACCCGAGCAGTAACAGCCGGGTATTTGACCAACCGTTTACCATCATTAACCGGGCGTCGCTAGAGCCCGTGCTGGACCAAGTGGACCAATTGGATGTCTTGCGATGGGCCTATGAACAGCGCCCCAACACCATGTGGATAGTGGAGAGGGTCACCAATGTTACTTTTTCGTGATCAAATTCACCGACCGCCCCATCCCTTGAAGCGTCACCTGTGCACTGATGAATATCATACCATGCCGTACATACTCTATATTCTACATGCTAATCGTTGACTTGAGCTCAGTAAACAATTGTACCTAATGTGACAGTGCGTTAAATAATAAAACACGTGGTTTAATATTTCAATTTGTTTGCTGTGAACATACCCAGGGCGGCTCCCCCAGCCTGGGTAACATTGGGGATAATAAACTGTATGAACATTGCTGAACTTGTTGTTATTCACGACCACCGCTATCCGATTGTATAATACAGAACAGATATGGTATAATACAGCACAGGTTTGGTATAATACAGAACAGATACTCTATAATACAGCACAGATTTGGTATAATACAGAACATATATTGTATAATACAGAACATATATTGTATAATACAGGACAGATATTGTATAATACAGCACAGATATGGTATAATTCAGGACAGATATGGTATAATACAGCACAGATATGGTATAATAGAGGGCAAATATTGCATAATACAGAACATATATTGTACGATACAGGACATATATGGTACAATTCAGGACAGATATGGTATAATACAGCACAACTTTGGTACAATACAGGTCAGATACTGTATAATACAGCACAGATTTGGTATAGTACAGAACATATATGGTATAATAGAGGACAAATATAGAACAATACAGGACAGATTTGGTATGATACAGAACAGATATTGTATAACACAGGACAGATATGGTATAACACAGCACAGATATGGTATAATTCAGGACAGATATGGTATAATACAGCAAAGGTATGGTATAATGCGTGACAGATATGGTATAGTACAGGACATATATGGTACAATACAGGACTGGTACTGTATAATACAGCACGGATTTGGTATAATACAGAACATATATTGTATAATGCTGGACAGATATTGTATAATACACTGCAGATATTGTATAATACATCACAGATATGGTATAACATAGGACAGATATTGTATAATACAGCACAGATATTGTATAATACAGGATAGATCTGGTATAATACATCACAGATATGGTATAATACAGAGCAGATATGATATAATAGAGGGCAAATATTGTCTAATACAGAACATATATTTTATAATACAGGACATATATGGTACAATACAGGATAGATACAGTATAATACAGCGCGGATTTGGCATAATATAGGACAGATACTGTATACTATAGCACAGATATTGTATAACACAGCACAGATTTGGTATAATACAGAACATATATTGTAAAATACAGGACATATATGGTACAATGCAGGCCAGATATGGTATAGCACAGGACAGGTATTGTATAATACATGACAGATATGGTATAATGCAGCGCAGATATGGTATAATACAGGACATCTATTGTGTAATACAGGACAGATATGGTATAATACAAAAGATGTATATACAATAAAACTCATGTGTCAGGAGTAGGATTCGAACCCACGCCCTGCATTGCGCAGACCAGCACTTAGGACTGGCGCCTTAGACCACTCTGCCATCCTGACTTTACAGTTATAGGTTTATAGTTTTAACTATTGTATCAGAAGTATCAAGAAAACAACTCATGTGTCAGGAGTAGGATTCGAACCCAAGCCCTGCATGTGCAGACCAGCACTTGAGACTGGCGTCTTAGACCACTCAACCATATTGAAGGTTTACAGTTATAGTTCACAGTATCAAGTCATATGTAGTATTTATGCACAATGCGACCAACAAGTGTGTAGATGTGTCTACACGCAGAGAACAACAAGATGACATCCCACACGGTACATTCGGACCAAGGATCAAGGATGGTCCATCTCTACACCAAATACCTTCCTTCACTGCCCCAAAATACCCGCTTTGGCTACTACTCGTACTGATGACGTCACCAATGACATCACAGATGCTGCGGACATGCCTCAAATCGGAATGTACACCCCGAGAGCTACAACATGAGACCTCCCACGACGCATTCGGACCAAGGATTGTCCCTCTCTACCCCAAATACCTTCCTGCACTTCCCCAAAATGCCCACTTTTGCTACTACTCGTACTGATGACGTCACCGATGACGTCACAGATGACGTGAACACCCCTCAAATCGGAATGTACACCCCGAGAGCTACAACATGACACCTCCCACGACGCATTCGGACCAAGGATGGTCCCTCTCTATCCCAAATACCTTCCTGCACTTCCCCAAAATGCCCACTTTCGCTACTACTCGTACTGATGACGTCACAGATGACGTGAACATCCCTAAAATGGAGATGTACACTCCGAGAGCTACAACATGACACCTCCCAGGACGCATTCGGACCAAGGATGGTCCATCTCTACCCCAAATACCTTCCTGCACTGCCCCAAAATGGCCACTTTACTTACTACAATCAACTGCGCATGCGCACATTGACGCGACTTGCACTTAAAAACACACCATTCTGACTCTAACCCACACAAGCTTCACTTTGACACCTTCCACGACCCATTCGGACCCATAGCGGCCCATCTCTAACCCAAACACACCCACACACACCCCCAAAAATGCCTGCTTTCTATACTACGGCCAGGCTGCGAATGCGCAGAGTATTGACAACGTACGAACCATTAGTGTAGTCAAGTGCTCCTGCATGAGAGCTTCAAAATAAGACATCATACGACACCATTGGACCACCAGGGACTCACCTAGACTCCAACACGTCCACCAAGTATGGATTTATACATACATTGGGCTTATATCCCAGTATATGGGTCTATATGGGGCTATAGACAGACCTCGAACTTTTTTCAAAAATTTCACCGTTTCGTGCCGGGACACTTCCTATCATGTTTGTCTTGACGAGACTAAGAAAACAAATCCCAACAACCATACCGCAAATTTATAGAAGCAGGTTTCCCAGTGGGACAAACATTGGACCTATACCTCCATAACCCGTATATGGGTCTATATGGGGCTATAGACAGACCTCGAACTTTTTTCAAAAATTTCACCGTTTCGCTCCGGGACACTTCCTATCGTGTTCTAAATGACGAGACTAAGAAAACAAATCCAAACAACCATACCGCAAATGTCTAGAAGTAGGTTTCGCAGTGGGTCAAACATTGGTCCTATACCCCTAGTATGGGACTATATGGGTCTCCCTGAACTTTTTCCAAAAATTTCAACGATTCGCTCCGCGACACTTCCTATCATGTTTGTCTTGACGAGGCTAAGAAAACGAGACCCCACAACCTATACCACAGATGTCGAGAAGTAGGTTTCCCAGGATGGTCCTATACCCCCATACCCCATATAGGCATTTTCCCGGATTTTTCGATAAAGTCCGTGTTCCGCTTTTTTTCTGGAGAAAGTTTTACATGCACCCACCCATGACTGGATGCCCCTTCACATTGATACCTCATACAACTCCATCGGCCCATTAGGGGCTCCCCTAGCTCCCAAAACGTCTATTTCCAGATCCTTTTCCCACAATTCCCTGTCTGCGCATGCGTAGAATGGTGACAACGCTCGATCCAGTCTAGTCCAGTCAGATGCCCCCTCACATAGGCTTCACATTGATACCTCATACGACTCCATCGGCCCATTAGGGGCTCCCCTAGATCCCAAAACGTCTATTTCCATACCCTTTGGCCACCGCGTATGCGCAGAATAATGACAACGGCCGAGCCGCTAGTCCAGTCAGATGCCCCTTCACGAATGCTTCACATGGATACCTCATATGACCCCATTGGACCATTAGTGGCTCCCCTAGCTCCCAAAACGTCTATTTTCATACCCTTTGGCCACCGCGCATGCGCAGAGTGCCGATATTTCAACCCTACACCCAGCCCATCAGATGCCCCTTCACGAATGCTTCACTTTGAAACCTCACTCGGCCCAATCGGACTATGCAGCGTATTTCAAGTCTGTGGACTACTTTTTCTCCGCGGAAGCTTTTTTTCCGCGACCGCATCACCGCCAGACCGCATCACCGCGGAGGAATACATCCCCTTTTCCACAAAATTCAAGATGGCGGCCAAACTTGAGGTCAAAAAAGGTTGCCGGAACTATTTTTTCCATAAGGAATCGGTCCTTTATATACTACTATAATTCCTTTGTCTTGGTACACCTTCGTACACACAAAGCCGTCTATAAAAAACTGGGAGAACCAGGGCGTCTTCAGGATTTTTCGAGGCGACTTCCCTAACGACGCCCTTGGGAACGAGATGGGTTCTTCCAGAAATCTGCGCCTGTAACAATTGCTTGGGGTGTGTATTTGGGGTACAGGACGGCAGGTCTACGTCCTATATTGCGTGAAAGTCAAAGGATCATATTCAGTGCTGAGGCGTCAGTTCTTGTTGTGCGGCATTGTCACTCAAGGCGCTGTTGATATTCTTGTGATCGTCATCCGTCTTCTGTTTCAGGTCTTGTCCAGCCCGCCTGTGATCTTCGGTGTGCTGTGCCTGTATCATATGAAATAGAAGGTTTGTAGTCATTCGTGTTTTCCATTGTTTTTCGATGCAATACTTTGATATATCTTCCTCCCACAAGAGGCATCCCCGACCGTCAGGCACATAACATAGATAGCAATATATAATTAAGTGAATACATAGATAAACAAATGAATAAATACCTAAACATTTCGACAGATTCAATACTAGGTGAATAGACAAATAAACAGCTCGGTATTATTTCCGTATACAATATCGTTTGATGGCCATAAAGTATTTGTAGGACAATGAGATAGACGGCCCGCAGTATCAAGATAACTCCGCCATCACCATTTCCTGTATTTTATGCCGAATACTGCTCGCCATATGCGTTTTGGCCTTGCTATTGTTGCCATGCATTCAATTAGATTTGGCCATCGTTTGTTTTGTAGGACAGTGGAACAGACGGCCCTCAGTATCAAGGTAACTCCGTTGTTGCCATGCTTATTTTATTTCTAAATGTGTCGGTGACATTTTGGCCGGATGTTATATATGGATAGTTTATTATGGCCATAATGTTTTGTATGGCTATGGTGCACACGGCCCTCAGTATCAGGGTAACTCCGCTGCAACCATACCCTTTGTTGAAGTAACTCCGTTGTTGCCATGCTTATTTTATTTCTAAATGTGTCGGTGACATTTTGACCGGATGTTATATATGGATAGTTTATTATGGCCATAATGTTTTGTATGGCTATGGTGCACACGGCCCTCAGTATCAGGGTAACTCCGCTGCAACCATACCCTTTGTTGAAGTCGAAAGAATGATTTGGCCTTTATTACATCGTGTCATAGTACTTGGTGTACTAGTAGTTGATTATGTGGGGGAAAGGAAAAAAAAGAAGAAAAAAATAAATTGTTGAGTGCGCATGCACGGGGGTAGTGTTATATACTGGAATAATAGCCAGCAGTTTTGATAAAATTTATTAAGGACTTGAATACCTGATTTCTAATGGGGGGAATGGGGTTTAATATCGCTGGTAATGTTAAGGGAGTGTTCAATTTTTTTAATTTGTTTCTGAGTGACTCACGTTGTGGTAGTGTTCTATTGTTACTTCTACATTGTTGCATGCGGTACAGAGTGGTGAGATGTTTTTCAGAAGCATGGACAGATGTGATTTAAGTCCTGTTTTGCTTAGTCTTAATCTGGTGATGATGCGGTCATCACGTTTATTGTCTAACTGGAATCCTTGGATTTGTCTTTTCTTCCCATCAAGAATCTTATGTAAGCATCGTCTACGTTCTTCTTCGTTCCATTCCTTTTGCCACTTGCTATCTATTTTGCGTCTAATGATAGTGTTGAATTCTTTACATCCTAATCCTATTGGCACATCGTGTGCAGTTTTAGCAAGACTGTCTTTTGCAGTTTCATCGGCTGCTTCGTTACCTCTGATGTTGAAATGCGCGGGGACCCATGCTAAAATGGCGTCTATACCCACGCTGTGTATTTGTGTACAGCCACATTCTATTTTGTGTATGAGATCAGGTCTACTGTCAGATATAGAATTTTCAATGGATGTGAGTCTACTAAGGGAATCACTGAGTATCACCGCACGGCGGATTGGTCTGTGCTCGATGATCCATTCGAGAGCCTTAATAATAGCAATCAGTTCACTAGTGTATACAAACATATTGTCTGGAAGTTTGAAACCATTTTGTATGTTGAGCTCCGGTTCAACAAAAGCTGATCCTGTGTTATTACTTGTCTATATAGATTTTCAAATAATTTTTCCAGTTTTGGTTGATATATTCAAGGGTGGTGGCTCTTATAAAGTCTGGGTTGTCCTTCTTTGTGAGGTAGTCGTGTATACTTGTGTCCACGTAAGGCGATTCCCAGGGTGGCCTAGTGATTTTGTCTGTGTCTCAGATGTGTGCGATGGGTATTTCGTGTTCTTTGAATAGGTTATATACGGTGTAGCCGAGGCGGGCGGAGTCTTTTTCCCAGTTTTTCTTTAAATATTCATATTCACCTTTATCTTCAAAAATGTTGTGGCATGGGTGATTATCGCCTTTAGCTCTAGTTTTTCCTGCATATTTCAAAGACAGTTCCTCTCGTCTTAAACGAAGAGGTTTCTCATTGGTTTCTCTTTGAAGACTACATAAGGCGGTTCCCTTGAAAGCTCCAGTAGCTATTTTTAGAGCAGAATGTTGAATGCTGTCTATTCTTTTCAGTTGTGTCTTTCATGCTGATTGGTAGGCGATGGACCCGTAATCTATGTTTGACCTGATTAGAGTTTGGTATAATTTTATCAGACTATATTTACTCGCTCCCCAGTTTGTCCCAGACACACACCTCATGAGGTTCAGGTCTTTATTGCACCGAAGAACTAGTTGATCGATGTGGTCTTTCCATGTGAGTTTTCTGTCAAATATCTTACCTAGGTATTTAACACTATTTTTGAATTCAATTTTCTGACCTCCTAGAGTTAGTTTAACGTCAATGTGTTTATTGTTTGAGAATATAATACCCGTTGTTTTGAGAGCGGAAAATTTGAAGGTCTATTTATCCGCCCAGCCGCTAATTGTATCTAGTGTTTTTTGCATTATACCTGTCAGTTTTTTTTATGGAACGTGCGGTTTTCCAGAGGGCAGAATCGTCAGCAAATAGGGACTGTTCTACTTCTGGATGTTTCGTGTCAATTTCATCGGCTAGGCCATTGATGAAGATGTTAAAAGGGTGGGGCTTATGACGCTTCCCTGAGGAGTACCGTTGTCTAGTTGATGGTCGGTGGATAGGGTTTTTTCCTCGGCGAACTGCAGTGTTGCATTCTTCCCTTAATCCCAAGTTGGCTTAATTGAATAATTATGCCGTCCTGCCATACGCGGCCGAATGTTTTTTCTATGTCTAGGAAGATACCTAGTGTGTACTGATGTACAACGCGGCCGGGGGACTTCAAAATGGTTCTTGCTTCTATGTGTCCGTGCATGTCCGTGGATGTCCGTGCATGTCTGTTCGAATGATTACTTCCTAATGCTTTGTTGGATTCTTCCGAAATTCGGCATACGCATTCCTTGCGACAAGACGCCAGTCGGTATCGCATTTCAGCAACATCTGCCTGAAGGTGGCGCCACTGGGTCAAAATGGATCTTGCTTCTTTGTGTCCGTGGATGTCAGTTACAAGCGATAACTTCCGAACACTTTCTTGGATTCTTCCGAAATTCGGCATACGCATTCCTTGTGAGAAGACGCAGTTGCGTACTGGAGTTCAGTAACATTTGCCTGAAGGTGGCGCCACTGAGTTTCGCTTCTTTGTGTCCGTTCCAGTTAAAATGAGTCTTGCTCTCTTTGTGTCTGTGGATGTCTGTTCAAATTCTTCACAGGCGATAACTTCCAAAAGCTTCGTCGGATTCCTTCGAAATTTAGCATATAGACTGATGTGTTGGTATTGCGTTCCAGCAAGATCCACCTGAAGGTGGCACCACTGGGTCTTGTTCCAATCTTCTGTGCATGTCCGTGGTTTCCATTCAAATTCTTCACAAGCGATAACTTCCAAATGCTTTGTCTAATAATTAGGCATCCCTAAATGCGTTTGTCATTTTTTCTTCTTTCTTCCGCTCCTCGCTGTTAGTTTTGAATTTCATGTCGCTTTAAATGAAGGACACCATTTCCTTAAATTTGCTGTCCAGTCTATTCCACATCATATGATTTACACTAAAGCTTTTGCAGGAACCATATTTTATTCCAAAAGTATAATGTGAAATAACTGGCGGGGGAATCCGTGTTAGTTTTGAATTTCGTGTCGCCTTAAATGAAGGACAACATTTCCTTCAATTTTGTTATGAAATAATTCTATTCCACATCATGTGATTTACCCTAAAGCTTTTGCATGAACCATATTTTATTTCGGCAGTATAATATGAAATAACTGGCGGAGGAATCCCCGCAGTACCGAACCCGTGTTAGTTTTGAATTTCGTGCCGCCTTAAATGAAGGACATCATTTCCTTCAATTTTGCTATAAAATCATTCTATTCCACATCATATGATTTACCCTAAAGCTTTTGCATGAACCATATTTTATTTCAGAAGTATAATATGAAATAACTGGCGGGGAAATCCCCGCAGTACCGAACCCCTGGTTTTTGAATTTCGTGTCATCTTAAACGAAGGACAACATTTCCTTCAATTTTGCTATCAAATAATTGTATCTCACATCATATGATTTAACCTAAAGCTTCTGCAAGAACCATTTGTGTCCACACATGTAACTTACTATATTAATTACAACTGAGTTCCTAAAGGTTGGGTGCACACTGTGCATATGATCAATTTCCTGAATTGAATTGAATTTCTCCTTGTGGTTTTTCGGACTGACGGATGATGGCATGCAGTTGTCAGTGTGGTTGTTTCATGTACAGGGAGCTTTCTATGGCTTTCATGTCAGCACACCTACCACTATCCTCAAGAAGAGCACGTCACCATCCCCAGGGCGCCGAGCCGCACCCTCTATCTCCCAAACTAGCCCTCGTCCGACTCTCATATAATGTGTTTGAGCATATATATCTCCAATATATCTTGGCAGAAGCTGAAATTTGTGTGTTGTCTGCAATATTGGGATAATTGCAACGCCAAAAGGTTTCAATTTATCAGGCACAGACCCATGTTTTTGTATTTGGTAAATATGTCCCTTGTCTATAGATCTTGCTTGGAATTGTTTTTCGTGCCAATCCTCTTCTGGGTGGCGCGTCCTCGGCCAAGTTAAATTTGCATCTCCAGAAAATAACTTTTGAAAACCTTAAGGATTCTTTCCTAATTATGTGTGGTGGTACCTTGCCTAAGATCTGGCTTGAGAATGTTTTTCATGTTGATAGGGGGGCCACCTGGAAGCTAAGTTAAGTGTTTCCAGACAATAACTTTTGAAAACCTGAACCGAAACATTCCAAATTTGGTGTGTAGGTACCTTGCCTCAATTTCTCGTTTGGCATTATTTTTCATGCCGATCCACATATAGGTGGTGCCACCTGGGGGCAAATTTAAAATTATGTTTCCGGACAATAACTTGTTAATACTTGAATGAATTCTTTCCAAGTTTGGTATACATGTACCTTACCTGAAGGTTTCACTTGGTATTGTTTTTCTTGTCGATCTGCTCATAGGTGGCGCCACCTGTAGGCTAAGTTAACATTTTCTATTTCCAATGTCAAGGGATCTTGCCTCAAGATCTCGGTTGGGATTATTTTTTATGCCTATCTGCCTACACATGGCGCTACCTAAGGGTCAAGGTAAAATTGCATTTCCGGACAGTAACTGTTGGACCTTAATGGATTCTTTTAAATTTGGTATGTGGGTACCTACCCTCCAGGCATCTTATGGGGCCATGTTAATGATGTTTTTCTTAAGTTTTACGTGAAATGTTGCTCGAAATTTGGTTTCCGGGCAGTAACTTGAGAACTGCTTATCAAATTCTTCCCAAATTAGGCATGCATATACATTGTACCTTGCCATGAGATGTTACTTGGGATTCAGTTCAGTTCAGTTCAGTTACTTTCTTCCAGTATCTGGAGAACCACGTAAGTACGTGTAATCACATGTTTAAATATGTACAGTCCAATAATATACATGCAGCGCAGATAACGCGTTACGCAAAGTGGAGCACCATATATATTCTCACGGCGGTAGACTAATCCCCAGAGTTTGACATCTCTGGCTGTGTAGAGCATAGCACAATCCTCTGCTGATGGACTCCAGGGCGCATATTACACCTGTAGAGTCGATACATGCCTGTATCTCGATGAAGGTTGAACAGTCCAAGATGAGCTGGACTAATAATGTTGGCGTGTGGAGCAGCTTATGCCAACAAGCTGCTCCAAGAATGTCCATGATCTTTGATTGTAGGCTCTGGATAAATGGCTTTCTGGTTTCTTCAAGTGTTTTACAGGTCAACAGAAAGTGAATAATATTTTCTGGTTCATGTTGGCACAATGGGCATATGTCACTGACTTGAAACTGATTGAATCTTGATCTGCTTTCCTGGAGAACATGAAATTGCGTTATCCACTTCTGCTCAGAAAGTGACGCCACCTGATGACAAAATCTGAAATTTGTTTTTGGCCAATAACTTGAGAACTGCATGCTCATCGGATTCTTCTCAAATTTGGCATGCATGTACCATGCCAGGAGATGTTGCATGTGATTGCCTTTCACTCACTTGCACTTACAGGTGGCGCCACCTGGTGGCAAAATCTCAAATTTGTCTCCGGGTAATAGCATGACCTAAGATGTCGCTTGAGATTGCATTTCGCCCACAGTGCGCCTATAGGTGGCGCACTCCAGTTGTTAAAATCAAAATTTGTTTTCAGCCATTAACTTGAGAACTGCTCATCGGAATCTCCTCAAATTTAGCATGCATGTATCATGCCAGAAGATGTTGCGTGGGATTGCCTTTCGCTCACTTTTACTTACAGGTGGTGCCACCTGGTAGCGAAATACCAGATTTGTTTCCGGGTAATAACTTGAGAACCGCTCGTCAGATTCTTCTTAAATCTGGTATGAATATATCATGACATATGATGTCGCTTGGAATTGCGTTTCGCCCACGTGTGCTTACAGGTGGCACCACCTCGTGTCAAATCTAAATTTGATTTTGCTCATCAGATTTTTCTCCAATTTGGTATGCAGATACCATGCCATGATATGTCCCTTGTGATTGTATTTCACCTGCTTCTGCATACTGGTGGCGACACCTGGTGGAAAAATCTGAAATTTGTTTCTGGCAATAATTTGACAACTGCTCATCGGATTCTCAAATTTGGTATTCATATGCCATAAGATGTCACTTGGGATTGTGTTTCGCACACTTGTGCTTACAAATCTAAATTTGGTATCCGGGCAATAACCCTTTTTCATATTCTTCCCAAAGTTCGTATGCTGATACATCATGTCATGAGATGATCCTTGTGATTGCGTTTCTCACACTTGCACCTACAGGTGTCGACACCTGGTGGCAAATTTAAAATTTGGTTTCCAGACAATAGGTTGAGGATGCATTCAGCTTCTCGTCAAATTTGGTTTGCAGATAATATGCCTTGAGATGTCACTTGGGGTCGCTTCTCCGTTACATAATTTCCATGCTTCACTGCATGGAAAATATATTACAGAAGCAAAAAAACGTTCAGTCAACCGTTCTGAGTTGATTTTAAAACTTGGGAAGGCAGAAAGACCCTTCCGCATCCAACGCCAACGAAGTAGCAGTTGCCTCCCTCATGTATATCCCCCGAGATCAACAATGCTAAAAAATATTGCTGCCATTTCGGCGGGGGACTTAGCATCCTCTGGCTGCTTGTTTATTGAGTGTTGTAATCTGGCTCAGCAGGCCCTGATAAGCCGAAGGCCGATATTAGCCCTTTTGGACGTGGTTGATAGGGGTTTCCCCCTATTGTAGGGGTAAAGTCCATGTTCCGCTTTTTATATTTTCGGGACAAATCCTCAATTTACATACACCCACTCCCCCACCCTACCTCTGTCGACAGGCCCCCATAAGCCGGGGACCGATATTAGCCCTTTTGGACATGGTTGATAAGAGTTTTCCCTTATTTTAGGGGTAAAGTCCATGTTCCGCTTTTTATATTTTCGGGACAAATCTTAAATTTACATACACCCACTCCCCACCCTACCTCTGTCGGCAGGCCCCGATGAGCCGGGGACCGATATTAGCCCTTTAGGACGTGGTTGATAGGAGTTTTCCCTTATTTTAGGGGTAAAGTCCGTGTTACTCTTTTTATATTTTCGGGACAATTCCTAAATTCACATACATTCACTCCCCCATGCCGTGATGAACAGGGAAACCCCCACAGCAAGCGAAGCCGCCATTTTGTTTGTTTATATTTTGCGGAGATATATTGGACAATAAACGCTCGACCCTGGGGTCGCACGGAGGCTAGACTGGTCATAATAACATCCTCCAACACCTATAGATTATGTTTATTACTATAAGTCTTCTTTCCCATGGTTTCATGTATTTTTTTCGTGCCACTACGGTTTTGGGGAAACCTGTATGGAGACACTGAGGGTTCCCCACAGGCCATTTAAGATGGGCAAACAGATGACGATATTGTCGGGGACCGTCCTCTATACATGGATGCTTCGGAAAGGCAGATAAAGGCTATATATTGGCCCGGATAGGGCCGGACATTGTCGGAGATGACCGGAGATTGCCGGAGATTGCCGAAGATTAAGACGCAGCGTATTTGAAGTCTCGGGACTACTTTCTGTCCGCGGAAGTTTCTCCCCGCGACCGCATCACCGCCACACCGCATCACCGCGGAAGAATACATGCCTCCAAAGGTCACTCCCGGTCACGTGACCGGAGACCGGAAGTGACGTCACACACTTGCGCAGAACCCACACCACCAAATCACGTGACCTGCGCAGACCCACCATGCACACCTCTGATTCAAAATACGCTCTATATACTACTTGGGTAAAACCTATTTTGTTTCATATCCGATTATTATTTACTAATTTATCATGCAGTTTTTTCGAAGAAAACACTTGAATAAAAAATTGGAAAAATCGTCCAAAAAATGTCTTTTTCAAAATGACGAAACTGTGACGTCATTATGGCGGCCATCTTTAATTTTTCTAGTAGAGCTTGACCCTAAGATATAGTGTGGTAAGTTTCAGCCCTTCAGCCTTAGGGATAACGGAAATATTTAGTTGGGGGGGGGTCAACTTTCCGTCCTCAACCCAAGCTGCGTATACGCCCCAAATCGCCCAGGCCAGATAGGGTTAATACATCACTATGACATCATCAAATGGGTTGTATGTGGTTATGTTTGCCCTTGACATTAGACCAGCTTGTACATCAAAGTTGTGAAAGGTTTCAGTTCTTCATCCGAGAGAAAGAATGAAATTATCCAGCAACCACCCCCACCCCTCAAGTGGGGGATCATAATGGGGGAACGGATAGAAATCCTGAAGTGTGAAACCCTTAAGCCACTTATCTACAACTGCTGTCGTATCTGGATAACATCTACAGATATATAATTATTTAAAAAATGTTATTAAAATTTTCCACCTCGGGTGATATCATTTTCGACCCTGGCCCATCGACTAATATTGCCAACGCTGATACAAGGCATGTTCAAGTATAGCGGGTCTCGCTTTGTGTCACTCGCGGTAACGATTAAATTGTATTGGAATCCCGAGTACTCGCGGTAATTTTGAACAAATGAAATTGTTTCATCAAATTTATCTATGTCGGTTTATTTATATATGTTTTAAAGATTCAGATGAATTGGAAAACAATTTCAAAATTAATTCTCAATGATACTGTAGTCACCCACTCAAGCATGACGTCACTCTGCATGAACAGACACGACCAGAAGCGAAATAACACTATTTCCCCACCTTTGATAACACATAATTTCCGGAAAACCTACAGCATTTACTGAATATGTGGATGGTTTTTTGTTTTTGTTTTTTTTAAACGATGTCTTTAAAATCATTTTGAAATTCAATCAAAAATGGCAAGTATCGACCAATTTTATATATGAGGCTATTCGGATTGGAAACATGCTATTTACGGATTCGAGCAGGACTACACAATTAGTATAGTGGGTTAACTCCCTTGAGAGCGTTAGTCATTTTTCGTATGATCGAAATTTGACGGCAATATAACCTTGTTTCTTGCTTGTGGACATCGAGAGGTATATTTCAAATCGTATCAGCCCTGCACGCAGATTAGCACAGTACAGTTATCACTCGAACAGTCCGTTTAAAATAACAGCCAATGAACGGACGGCGTTAGAGCGTGCTTCGTCCTGTTCACAGACAAGCCCAGTTTATAATGAGAATACACTTTAGAAGGGACTCTCTGATCTGATCTGGGAAATGACACGTGTCCTCGCTAGTATCAAAACAAACACGGATACATACAACTGAGTTTAAAGGGGATGAAATATACAGCACATCGCCTGGCTTCTAATTTGCTTAAAATATATATATTCGGAGAGATCATGACGCCATGAATGGGGTTCATCACTCCTAAAAATGACTTGCATATCACCCATATATCTTCATAGTCTATACGTATTCACTATTGTCCTCTTTAATTGAAAAGCCTGTGAGTTGAGCGCATTTCAAGGTTGACAGACAAATGGGTTGTTGTGGAAACCGTCTGACTGCATGACATATTTGATTGTGACATGATGGAATGAAATTGAAGAATTTAATAGCTACCGAAACAGATGCTTTATCTATTGTTGAATTAATGGTATATATGGACTCGACACGCAACTCCAGGTGCAGAGAAAATATATCCTGTGTTGATGCTGACGACAACGAACTAGCCCTTCATAATTTAAAAGGTAAGAATCAGCATACGGATGAGTACAGCCATTATGGTATAAAGAACTAAATATTCCTTCTGTCTAAATGCGTGCTAAACACCCATATTCCAACCAAGAGAAGCAACTTTACTGAGTTCGTGCCAGCAATATTAATGAAACCATATCATAGTTAAATCCTGACTGTGTCATCGCATGTACGGAATCGAACGATATTACACAGAAGAAAAAAAAATCCTTAAAAATTTAAGGAATATTCCCCGACTATTACACCAGCGGAATATTTCTTACCATAACGAAGAAATATTCCCCACCATGCTAAGTAAATATCGTAACATGCTACGGAATATTCCTTGTTGAATTTTAAGGAATATTCCGCTGGTGTAATAGTCCGGGAATATTCCTTAAATTTTAAGGAATTTTTTTTTCAGTGTATTGACCAGCAAATATTTGGGAAACGCAAACTCTCATGGGCGCGCCAATCTTTAAACTATCCCACGCAGAATGATAATCAAAAAAGGGCTCGGAGAATTATCAACAGAACTTTGAGAAAAGAGACTTCATGTTTGGGACATTTTCAAATATCACCAGGGCATTCTTATCCATCACATCGGTATACTCATGGTTGATCATGTTCTAAAATATAAACATTGCTGTGAAAACAATCCCCTTGGTACGTTCTGTATGATTCAATCGGGCGCACTGTGTGCAATACAGCTGCTCAGCTTTTCCAAACTCAACAAGGTAAGCACCTATATTGTATTCGACTTGCTTGACAAATAGGCCAAGAATCCCTCTTCTAGGAGATTTAGACCGTCTCCCAATGTTTGTTTGTGGGGGGGTGGGGCAGGGGGGGGGGGGGGCTATAATTCCCATGTGTAGTAAGAAAGCAAGCTACATAACATCTTATGTAGCAGCTGCTGGCGGGTAATAAATGCTGTACAACCTCGCAATTTTTGCATTGTTTGGTGTTGCTTTATGTTTCATTCAGAAGCCAGATAACGTCCATCATTGCCAATGCTTGGAAACCGGTATTGTCGCTTGCTGCTATATTTTCAATCGTAGTTCAATATTGGTGAACTGTATGGTCACTCTTTCTAAATAAATCGGTTATCCACATATAACTTGAGTTTGAGTCTACTTGTAATTGTTAATATCCAGCAGGGCCTACGGGTTCACGGAGTTTCGGAAGAGCAATTCTAGTTATTTTCGCTCACCTCTAGGTTTTGAATTTTAAATGCCTATTCATTGTTTGTCTTTTCTAAGTGAAGTGAATATTCATTGTCCCAGACTATAGTAAAGGCGGAGTGAAAATGATAGGTATTGAATCGTTCATGAAATCCTTGAAAATAACCTCTTTCTTGTGGCTTCTTCGTACCCTCGTAAAATAAGAGGTAACACAAATTCGTATACATACCACTCTGATAGAATGTGGTTCCGATGAGCCAACACCTGGGTTTTGGTTTCTATTAAATACCTTCTGGAAAAATCTGATTAAAGCTTACACTGTAAAAAGTTTATTGTAAATTTTACAGTAAGTTACTGGTAGCAAAGGTGCCAGTAACTTACTGTGAAATTTACAGTAGAATGTTACTGTAATTATTACAGTAACTTACTGGCAGCAAAGGTGCCAGTAACTTACTGTAAAAATGCAATAATATATTGTTACTGTAAATTTGTTATATGACTTCAAACAGATAATTCTGAAAAAAGAAAACCACGAAGTAACAGAACGGAAGGATATTCCGTTGTTATCATGGTTTTGCTGACAGTATGACAAGTTACTGTCTGTTTGTCAACCAGATAAACTGAAAACAAAATTGAACACGGAATGTATTACCACTACCTGTATTATATATGAAGGTGCCGAAACTAGTGTTCGACTATCCCATATCTTATATCATAAGCCCAACACCCACATACATGACTTTAGATACATCAGCGAGATATTTACGTCAGTTTTACTCATTTAAATGGACACTATTATCAGGTTACATAATCACACAAGAAAAATAGCCAGGAAAAAAGCACTTCTTAAACTCCGATAGATAAGAGTTAAGCCCCTTTGAACCAAACTGGCACTTTATTAAATTAATGTATATGATATGATGATTTTGGATATATGTTCGTCCACTCGTATTATATTGTAAAAGTTATTCTTGTTGCATTATTAACCCTTGTACAGTTTACTTTAAAATAATGGCCGCCATGATGTCAAGGTGGCTTTACCTTCCCGGAAGCCATATTCCCGCCTATTTTCTGGCCCGGCCGATTTACGAATGTTGTTGTTTTTCGATTTTTATTTCTCTCAAAAACTTATAAATATAATAGAGAATAATTAGTGCTGCTCAAATAAAATTAAAATGCTCATTTAAACCATGTGTGGCCTTGGGGGAATCTCTCGTGCTCCGAAATGAAGAATACGTTTGAGCCGAAACTTTGCGACTTTGTAGCTTATCATATTGGGGTCATTTTGAGCATATTTGCATAACCCGCCATGTAGGGAATGATGAGAAAATTAAAATCGGGAACTCTGTGAGGGTATAGGCCTACCAGGAATGAGTTGTTTTTGGATCCGTAATTTTACAAACGTCCTGTAAAACAACGTGGCGATCAATATAATTCATACACTATAATAGATATTTTGAATGCGTACGAGTTAACATCGACGCATGTTGTTATTGAGCCTTAAAGTTGATCATGCATTCTTACCCCAGAAACAAACAAAGAAGAATTAATTGATGAACAATCAATTTGCAGTGGTGGTATACTCTGTACTTATACTTCACAATCAAAGCAATACAAAATGTATTTCTATTAACGATGCATGAACTTGCTGTATATGAAACAGTACGGCGAATTACTTTAATTTTCTTCGTATAAAATATTGTTCTGTATGCTGTAAATTATATTAAATAAAGCAATAAATTATGCCAATTTTACAGTAAATGTGTTAAGCGTACTGTATTTTATATTCATGCCAATAAATACTGTATTTTGAAAAAAATTATAACGTAACTTACTGTATACAATGTAATACAGTAAACCACTGCCGGTATTACAGTATTATACTGGTATTACAGTATTATACTGTGATTATGTTTTGCAGTAAGTTACTGTGAAATAAAGCAGTAAACTCACTGCGCTTTTACAGTAAAAAAATTACAGTGTAGGTATCATTTGTTTCACATTTTACGGTGAAAAACAGCGGAAGCTTTCTTTCATCACTAATGGTTCAACGATAAAATATTGGTTGAGCACAAAAACAGCAGAAGCTTTCTTTCATCACTAATGGTTCAACGATAAAATATTGGTTGGGCACAAAAACAGCAGAAGCTTTCTTTCAGCACTAATGGTTCAACGATAAAATATTGGTTGAGCACAAAAACAGCGGAAGCTTTCTTTCATCACTAATGGTTCAACGATAAAATATTGGTTGGCCACAAACACAGTGTCAAGAATGTTACGACAAGGGGTTAGGTCGGTGAATGATATGAACACTCACTTCGAGACCTCTTTGTACCTTGACGTTTACGAATTAGCAAAGAGTCTTTCATTTCATCTAAATATTATTATCATCCACAACGGTATACGAGCTTCTTAAATCGACCTGAACATATCTTGGCCAAACATGTGAGGTGTTTCTTTAGAATTATATAATATGTTGCCAATTCTGACAATTTCTGGAATCTTGGTGTTTTGGGAGCGGGGGAAATTTTTCAGCAGTTTTACGATCTGAATCGCCCTCGACATTCATTAAAGCATAAGCTTGTTCACCATACCATAATGATTGGTTTTATCTGTAATGATCTCATTTTATAAGATTATTAGCATATCGCCTGAATGAAGAGCTGCAATAGCTTGAACAAAATCAAGTTATGTGCAAAAACTAGTGGGTTCTCGGCTAAGAGCCAGCAGGTCGCGACTGAATTGTATGGCAATACCCAATACTTACGATGATTTTGGACAAACGAAATCGTTGTATCTTTATCTATGCCGGCAAAGTTTTTAAAATATATCTACTTTTCTTTATATACTGCCACGTAGCACCACTCTAACCGTGCTCGACCAGATGCCAAAAAACACAATTTTCCACCATCGGTAGTACAAAATTTCACGGTATTCGCTGAGTATGCAGGTGTTTTATATTGTACAAACAGCGATGCCATAAGTCATTTTGAAATTTCAGCAAAATATCACCTTGAATCGACCAGACCGGTTTATGGCTAACGTGTTATTCACATTCTTCTATTCGCCGTTTCTGTTGACTATTCCTGTATATCAGTTTTACACGCAGGGCAGGGTTTTTTCAATGTCAGAATTGGCGACGTCACACTGGTATACTCTCGCGTTACAGAGTTCCCTAGATTGGATCCAACCCTGTTTCATGTATATTTTAGGGGTAATGGGTAATGAAGAGAAGGAACTTCGCTTGAAACAGGGACTGGACGCGACGTCACAAGAATTGGACTGGTTCATTCATATACACAATCTTGACACTAAGGTGAAAACAACTTTCAATCATTCAGACTAGTCATATAATCTTCACACCACAAAACCCATCTAAACGTCCAATCTATTTAATTCTCTCCCCCCCCAATTTTTTTCTTCTTTTTTTTTCAATTTATTAAACGTCATGTAGGTATTACTGACGAATAGTACATGACATAGTGACTCGCCCAGTCTAAGAGCTCCCAATACGTCTCTGAAATTCCACGAATGCCATGGCGACGCAGTATTGACCTCGTTCTGAAAATGGATGTGCGCAGAAAAGCATCCAAACTCGTCTATCTAACAATGGCGAATATATCCGCCCTTTGCGCATAGCAGCTTTGACCTCGTTTTGAAAACGGGTTTGCCGTTCTAAAACGCCATTTTTCAGCATCATACTACACGACATCACAATTTTACAGAAACCAATCGTATGACGTTCGTCATGGCGTTCCTGAACTACGTCAAATTTCCATGAATGGCATGGTTACGCAACGTTGACCTCGTTTTGATAACGGATGTGCACAGAAATGCCTTCAAACACGACGTCTATCTCGGTACGGCGAATCGACGTTGTATTCAGTTTGCTCCGCAATTCACCGTTCAGCGGACCACTTTACGTCACTAGAAAGCGTTAGGTCGATTATGCGCAATGACGTCATTTACAGCCTGCGGGATAAGATTTGCCGATCGCGCTTCGTAATTATCTCAATTGGTCAGTTTTGCAGACATGGAAGATCACGGTAACTCTCATGTTGCTGTGTGTAATACTCAGAGCAATCTCAAGTTCGGCTATTTCCGTATTGGCGGAACTTAGCCTCTCACATAGAACGCACAACTCCGTGGGGAGCGTATGGCGATCAAGTAGTGAGCAGGCTACGAAATAGTGCCTTTGATAATCGAGCGATCCGATCGCATTTTATTGTGAAATGAAGTTAATTTTAACCAAACTAACATAATTCATTCAAATTATACAAAACTATTTCTATGTTTAGTTGAATAATAGCAATATATCCCCAGAACTCAGCAACTGGGCTAATTTCCGCCAATACGGAAATAGACGAATGCGAGATTGGTTCCGCCGAAAATTGATTGTGCGCATGATCAGATAAGATTCTTTATTGTACTGAGCATCTCATTTGGGAGTACAAAACACATACAAAGTAGAACAAATAAGAAAATAAACAAACAGGTGCGACGTTTCCGTTTCCGCTCTCAGAAATCCACTAGGCCAGAGGTCAGTTTTCGCAGCTAAAGTGAGTTCTGGGTCTAGACTGTACTCAGAGGAGGAAAGACAGGGCTCCGTTTATCGAATCTAATAAAACATTACGCCACAAACAGAGATATTTCTGGACTTAATTCGCAGACGTAACTAGCCACATGCACTTCCAAAATAACCTGGGAGGTATTGACGATTTTCTTTGCTTCGTAACAAATTTTCCTAACATTTTGGCAAAACTATGCACATAACATTTCTAAATTCTGTACGAAATTTCAGTGTTGGAGAATTTTTGCCGCCTAAATAATTGAGAAAACGTTACGGCTTCTATGGGTTTTGCGATGGTGTCGTTAGTATTCGCCCCGCAGGATGTCAATGACCTCGATCCGAAGTTAAGTCCCCTTAAACAGCGCACCAAGCGACGTAATGTGGTCCATTGATGTCGATACAATACAATACAATACAATACAATATGTTACACCGTTGCCCTTGACTCTATTCCGTTCGGTCACCTCAACCCGAAAACACCGTTGTTCTTTCGGAACACCTGTGTATTATAATGCACATATACGAACATTCGTCATTGTCCTGTTAAATTGAGAACCCCGGACGTCGAGCTCATTACAACGTTCACAGATAAATGGGCTCTTGTCGTGAACACCGGCGGCAAAGCCTGCATAACATATTTGATTGTATATTGATGGAATGAAATTAAATATCGGTATAATAGTCGAAACAGGTGCTTTATCCATTGTTGAGCTAATGGTATATGTCAACTGGACAAGCCAATTCACGAACGGTTGGAATAGATCATGCGAGGGAGGCTGACGTCAAAGGGCTATAGCCGTAAATAACCTACAGATTAGAATCGCTCTGCAGGAAGAGGATATATCGAGGACTGGTTGGCCTGGCGCCAGGATAAGGTGATATGACGAAAAAAATGTAGAAAGCTACGTTAAAATCCTTCTCATTCGCTTTCAGTCCTAGGGAATTTAGATCGTCTTCCATGCTTTTCTATGACAATGACTATTATGATTTTGTGCATGGCAACCCGTTTTGGTATTTATTCATTTATTTTTTATATCGAGAATTCTTTTTTTGATATCAAAAATAAATGTGCGCCTTGTTGGTATTTAATCGAATAACTATCATGAAAACTATCTTGCTATCAACAATACTTTTATATATATATTTTTATATATCAAAAAAGAATTGTTGATATTTTTCATATCAAAAAAAGAAATTAAATTTATTTGTTATTTTTTTTATCAAAAATTGTTGAACACGTACATTAATACGGAACTATGGGAAGCCGTTTTGATATTTATTCAGTTATTTTTGATAAAAAAAAAGAATTTTTGATATCAGAACGGCTTGCCATATATATGTGCGTTAGGAAAGCAAGCCTTGGCCAGCGGACTAAATTCTCCACAATCCATTATTATACCTCTTGAGTGATTGAATGAGTGAGTGAGTATGATTTAACGTCGCTTTCAACAATCTTTCAGTCATATCTGCACGTTTTGGTCCAATTACTTTTCACACCCGGGATCCCAAGGTTTGGATCCAATTCCTTTTCATCTCCGGTTAAACCTCTACCATATTCATCAGAGGGTTCTGATATTTCAACAGCCGCAGGTGATGCAGGTGATGTGTTTGTCAGGCGAAGCGGGTGAGGTCAGGGGGTCAATATTGTGATAACGTGATTGCTATTTATTATTTGCATGTCCCGGAGGAGCAATTCCGTTTCTTTTTCCATCAGGAAGACCGCATTCTCACCCGTATGTTTTAAATTTTAAATGTCTAATTATTGTTTTTCTTTTCAATTGATTGTTTCATATTTATTGACAGTTTTGCGCTCGTGGACAATATGTGACGGAAGAAAGGCCAACTCTAAGGATAAAACTATGTAAAGATTGAAAGATGAATTGGACGAATAACGACTTTATAGTTTGAGACAAAATAACCTAAACAATACTGGGAAATAATAGAAATTAAGACGGCTATGGGGCATTGGTTTAAAATGAAATTAAAGCACGAGTAGCAGTTGTGAAAACGCTTCTTGTACCAGAATTGACTCAATTTTTCGCATTACCAAATCACCCAACTACTAGTGTCGGTAATTTGGAATGTACTCTTTCTAGCCTCCCCTTGCAAAAGAGCCCCGATAAAATGAAGGAAACAGTCACTGCACAAGACTATAGCAAAGGCGGATTGAAAATGATAGATAATGAAGCGTTCATAAAATCCTTGAAATAACCTGTATGTTTACAACCCAGTCTGCATGGGAGAATGTGGCCCCGATAATTTAATACATGTGTGTCGTTTTCTAATAAATACCTCCTAAGAAAACGCCTGAGTATGATTTTTGCATATTTTACGGTGTAATTAAAACAGCGAAAGATTCTTTTTATCTCCAATGTGGTTTAACGATGGCACAAAACATCCTCGCGAGCCAGTGTATCGATCGATCTGTTAGGATACACTAACTGGCTTGGTTAGGTATCTATAGCAGTTCTAGATATTAATAGATCCATCGGTTTCATTTGAATCAAATAAATCAGTGAACGCGCTAAGCTAGCTGATTACGCCAATCCGCTGCGAGGCATGAACTGTAATAGGTTTGAATTTAGTCGCTGGCTACTTTGATGTCGGGCTGAAATCGACAACGGAAGTCAAAGCAAAAGCCACAGGCTTGGGATACCTACGAGATTGTATAATAGAGGCCACGATTCAAGAACTAATTCGAATCACCAAAAATGTTCAGGTAAACCCTCTCCGAGGATTTAGGATTTACCTGGACGTGTGAAGATGGGCACAAAACATGTGTAAATGATCTCCAATTGCAGGATGGTCCATGACTCGACTTATACTCTAGCGGACAGACCCCCACTCTCGTATACGAGATTATTATATCTCCAACCCCCATATCTTTATCTCGTTCGAAAGTAGTATGTGAAGTGAAAATCTTCGCGGATCTGTAGCGGAAGAATCAATTGGTGGAAGGAATGTTGTGGAGGTTGACCTTTGACATTGGGTTGTCATGGCAACTACTGGTCACGTGACTGGTTCGACGTAATTTCCGGTCAAGTGATTGGCGGAGTATACTCCCTCTCCTCTCGACTTTCGCTATTTACTTCCTTAACTGTTTAACAAATTGTCGGATTTCGCTCAAAGGAGATGGTACGATAAAGCGGCATCGGTGTGGTTGGAAAAAATAAACGTCGTAAAACAACATTGTGTTTTAGTGCAAGGGCAGGATCCCTTGGACCAAAAAATATTTTCCAGTAGTGGAGATAAAAGGCCACCGCACATAACCAGGTTAAATGACTTTTTGATCCAAGGGGTTCTTCGTGTCTAAATGTGAGTTTGAATAACATGATTTAGACCCGTTTGTTTCTTGGTGTTCAGCATAATCGTTGTGTCATTTGTTGAGAGTATTCGGGCATACTTGAATAACTGAAATTGCACGAACATGGGAAGTTTTTGTTTTCCTCATAATTATCTTCATCCCGAACATCGAGATATTTATCTTGTACCTCTAGAGCATCATGTCGGGCTTCGAGATCTTTATCGCGGAGACCGACATACTTATCTCAGATCCCGAGATCTCTATCTCGTTCGAAAGTAGTATGTGAAGTGAAAATCTTCGTGGATCTGTCGCGGAGGGTGACCTTTGACATTGAGTTGTCATGGCAACTACTTGTCACGTGACTGGTTCAACGTAATTGCCGGTCAAGTGATTGGCGGATGACTGCAAACATGGGATTCCGGAAAAGAATCCGGAAAAATGAAATTCACAGCAAAAAAATGATGATAACGAACACACAGTAAAGTGGGTGATGGAGTAGGATTTAACGTCGTTTCCCACAATGTTTCAGTCATTATTACAAGCGCCTGGTCTGTCATCCATTATTCAGCCGTCGTCCATTAAAGAATATCCGCGTCCATAATCCAAAGCCTTATTCCATATTCCATATAACAGCATTAGCAACAAATTTAAAAAGACAATCATAGTACACATAAACATACGCTAGATTGTTGCAAAACAGAAGCGGCTAGCAGTTTTCAAATGATGACGGCAAGACATCATGATGTTCCAAAAATATCAAATTCGCATCGCTGATCAGCATTCTTAATCCATATGATATTCGTTATAAAGTCGTCATCTAGAGAATGGGGTATCTCAGTCACGCTTTGATTGTGACTGTTCATATGAAGACGATGAGGATCTTGAAGTACATGGGTTAAGGGGAATTAGACACAAGTTACGAAACGTAACACCATAGATCTTGCACGCTAAGCTCGTATTTTTTTATCAGCATGCGATAAGTATCGTCAAATTTGAGAAACTTTTAGTTTAGGCCCTTGGTGGTATAGCCCTGTTTCATAAGTTTCTGCAATAATGTTTTGTGGCGTTGATTAAAATCCTCACATTTAACAACAGGATCTAGAAAATGCTACTAGGCGAGCTATGTATACGCCATATGCAGTATATGCCGTATATCACGAGAGTACCCACATAGCATATTATCCTGGACACTGATTAGCCCAGTCAGTAGAGCACCCGGTTAGCCATCCAAGTATTGACAGGGTTACACACAATAATGGTCTAGGTGGGTTATACCTGTGGTCATTTTCGGTTCGAGGTCACTCATGTGGCTGGCGAGTGGATGCAAAACGAAGATTGCTGGGAAACTCCGGAAAAACGGACTTGGCAGCGGATCATCATAACTATTATAACAAGCGTGTGCCAGGATGGTCGTCCGGTGCCAGTTTTAAGTGCTGGTCCACACTTGTGGGGCGTGGGTTCGAATCTGACACCTCGCACTAACGATTTTGTTGTACTGCAACATGTAAATCTATTGAACATATCCACGACTATATATATGGATAAATTTTGATCATGATAGGCAGCTTCGTCAGGATGGCCGTGTGGTCCAATGCGTCAGTCTCAAGATCCAAGCTATTTCCTTCACTGGAGGTATTGTTATACTGATCTGCGCATGCGGTTATGGGTTCGAATCCCACTCCTGACATGCATCATTTTCTGGTCAAAATAAACAAATTCAGCGCTTGGACCTTGTACCCTACAGGCGAGGTAACTCGACCAGGAAAGACAGACCCATCATGCCCTACCCGCAACAATCTATGACGCATGTCTGGTTCCAGGAGTCTCGTTTGGCGAAACCCCGATTCGTCTGAACGTTCGACTTCCGGTTGCGTATGAGCAATACACGCATCAGAACCCAACCGCGACAAGTCCAGACCCTCTGGTATCCACATGACACTACTTACCCCAATGAAGTAGTGTATTGGAGTTTCATCCATCCGAGTCGCATTCGACCGCGTCTGCGCCTTTTCTACTAATCCTGGGTGTGCATGCTCACCATGACGTGAAAGTCACACCATGACCAGGTTAACAATAGATTCACATGGAATCCCCAACACTGGACCCAGTATGCCTCAGGTAGTCCCACCTTATACCCGGGGTAACAGTGTATAGGTTTTTCATCCGTCCGAGTGCGCACCCGAGCGTATCTGCTCTTTATCTACTACTGATGACGTCACAGTCACGTAGACATCACTCAATTCTCATTTTATCTCTTACGCTAAAAAACACCCAAGTCGTTGCCTACACCACAACAGCTTTCCGCCACCAGTTTGAACCATGTATAACCAGCTGTAAGCCAAAACCTTCATAACAGACCTCCCTGTCGAGTACGCCTGTACACGATGACGTCATCGGCTAAAATCAACCAACGGCCCTGAAACCACTCCAGTCGTACTCCACAACGTCAGTTCGATCAATAGCATCCCACACCATAGACTTTGCTCCACAAGAACAGGCTGATTCATAGTTGTAATGTCTGCCAACACGGTTATTTTCAAAGTCAGTTTTCCGGATTTTTTCCAGAATCCTAGATTTCCATCAGGTCAAGTGACCTGAAGTGACCTCGAATCGGTGTAAAGTCCGTTTTTCCGCGATTTTTGTTATCCCTGCTCCCAGTTTTTCGATCTCCGCTTGTGCATGTGTGAAAGTTTGGCAGTTATTTGCCGACTGACGGTGGTTCTCTCCGGGTGATCCAACTTCCTTCACCTTTAAAACTGGCGGTCATCATATTAGTGAAATAACCATGAGTGTGACATAAAACCAAATCCCCCTCCATCACTCGATTCCTCCCTTAAATGGGCAATATTTCTACTTTATATACTACTTTCGAACGAGATTAATATCTCAGGGTTTGGCAAAATTATCTCGGAGTCCGAGTTATTTTGGCTAAAATCCCGCTGCTCGAGATAAAGATCTCAGGTTCCGAGATAATTATGTCTGGGTCACATGGATCCGAGATAAAGATCTCGGGGTCGGTCAGGTTGATACTTAGTGTACCCATGCATTGTGGTACCTGAAAAAGCCCTAGGTCTAGACTGGTTGTTGTCCTCCGACATGGCTATTGTTCGCATTGTCTGGTGATCTTTGGACTGTCTGACATAATGATCCCGGGGTCCGAGATCATATATCTGAGTCCGAGATAAAGATATCGGGTCCGAGAATAAGATCTCTGAGTCCGAAATAACTTTGAGAATAAAAAATCCATGTCCCTTCTATACTTCCCTGGCAGCTTTTGGCAGTTTTTGGATTGATAAAACTCAGCTTTATTACCATCAAACACAAAGAAGTTTTTCCCATATTAAAGATATCATCAGCCTTAATATCTAGACTGCCATCAAGTTTTCTAAAATAGTCGCTGTTATTTTGGTTAAAATCTCACTGATAAGTTCACGCTTTATCGCCATGAGTATATCAGGGGATCAAAATTGCATACATTGGTCACATGACTACACTCAGCTGTTCGAATTTTGAATTGAACGTTTACTGTTGAAGAAGTTAGCAGTGGACGGAAATAGTTCCTGGGAGCGATGATGTAAAAAGAAGCCTTACTGTCAAAATAGTAGCATGGCTCCCACCTACGTGAGAGTCGTGATCTCACTATTACGAAGGCATGACTCTCCGTTGAGTTTGCCACCATTGTCTCACGTTGCTAATGAGCGATAGTACGCACTTTCTGTCTCGAAAAAAAAAAGAAATATAAAGTTTGGAACAGCCCTGATGGATTACCAGTAATACAAGACGGAACGATGCGGCACCTTTGAGGCAAACTGAATTTATTTTCCCAAATTTTTTCACACATATCTGCTTCCTCGAGTGTGTGTATGGTGAATACATGTGTGAATAGTGAATACATAGTCAATCATATATATACAAGAATGCATTGGGAAATCTAGTCACGTGGTAAGTTGAGCGATTGGTATTTGAAGACAGAATAAATAATATTTGTCTTATTTTCCAATTGTCACAATTATAGTACCAGTGGTTCCGTTTAAATCATCACCAATTACGCGCAAGTTATCAGAAGTAAGTCAAAATTGATCGTATCTCCCAATGGTGGTCTTTGCGATGCTGCCTGACGTTTCTGCCTGTGATGTTTTACCTCTTGCACGTCGCATGTAATTCTTATGTTCCCTGCTATATTCGCGTCCAATTGGATATCAGAAGATTCTTGATGTCTAAGCCATATATAGATGAGGCTGGTAATTAAAATATCTAAATGTTTTTAAACTGAGCACGAGACAGTATGTCCAACAGAGCAATGGGCGGACGGGATGGCTACCTCGACAATCATCATGTATATATCGACATGTATGTAACTAATTGAATGCGAAGTACCCTTTTCACACTTGAAATATATGAGATGATACTGTTCCATTTTATTATTTTCGCCAATCTATAGATAAAAGTCAGTCTGATAAAAGCCGGGAACACAGCTCAAATCGCGCCTGCGGTCGTCTGAGAGCCCGGAGCTTCCTGGCGGCCCCTGGACACTCGCCCTATGTCTTCGGATACTCCTACCCCACTTTGAAATTTGCTGATGTTACGCCCCTGAGGTCTGGGGAAATTGAGGCATTTCGGGCTCCTAAATATTTCTCTTACCTCTTCAGCTAGAGGGTTGAAACTTACCACACTATACCCTTGCGTCAGGCTTTACCAGAAAATGTAAAAAAAAATCCAAGATGGCCGCTCTTTTTTATTTGGGTTTTCTTTGCAAGAACTGCATGACAAATTAGTAATTGAAAGTCTGGTGTGAAATAAAATAGTTTTTGCCCAATTTTCGAAGAAAAGCAGGGATTTTGAAGAAAAATGACAAAAATATATTTTTTCTGGTATACCCCACATGGTCGCCATCTTGAATATACCCATGATCCCATACTCGTGGGGTTATGCAAATAAGCTCAAAATGACTCCAATATGATAAACTGAAAACTCGCGGAGGGTCAGCTTTCATTTTTTTTTCGTAGTTCCGGAGAAAGTTTGGTAGGGTGAGGTGGGGCATAATAGCCCCCCTCCCCCCATAGGCCAGATAGGGTTACGGTTGGGGTTAAGAATACCTGCATCTGGGAAGTAGTCGCATCGGTTTCACTTTTACCACAGGCACCCGCAATTTTTTTAATAATATATTGATAAACCATTCCAAAATATTTGTTTGAATAACTATTCTGTTTATGATTCCTACATAAACCGATATCTCCTGTGTACGTGTGCATTAGAAAGTTAATTTTCTAGTAAAATAGAATATCACTAAAACCAATTGTGAGGGCCTTTTGTACTTACCGAAAGTTCTCTGCGCCAACACGCCCCGAGTGGAACAAGGGAGATAAAGCCCGAATTGGGCTGTACAATCTTATTCTCCGCACAGGAAGGAAGAACTGGAACAGGGAAGGTCGCAAGAGGAAAATTCTCTCAATAGCATGTGAAATCATAGATTGGTGATACCCCAAATCGACGACTGGAGCGAAACCAATCGCCCATGTTTTAGAAGCTTAAAAAAACCTCTTCAATTTGAAACTCACCATTGAGGGGAGACTAATGAGTCTTCTAGAATTTATTTCTAAGATATCCATCAGTTTGAAGAAAACGTAAAAACGATAGGGTTTTGGCTGAAAGCAGAGATCCAAATAAAGATTTCAGTGGGTGATCTCTTCTCCCTGGAGAAGAGTTACAGTATCACCCGTATGTTACTGTCCAAATAAATAACGACTCCCTCCTCCTATATGGCACTCTCCCCATCCCCAGCTTCCCGATTTTTTCTGCAGCTGATGAACTGACCTCTCCGCCTAAGACTGTATCTATATGGTTATATAAAGGGGGGATATCTTTTATTTTCACCCTTCCTCCTCTCTCTCAACCACGCAACAACAACAACAACACACACCGCACTGCGGTGGCCTAATGGTTCGAGTGTGTCGGCCTCGTAAACGGTAGGTGCTGGGTTTTCAATCCCATGCCGGGTCATACCAAAGACTTGAAAAATGGAACTTGTTGCTTCCTCGCTTACACTCACCATTAAGAAGATAGAACAAGAAATGGTTCGTTCGGTGTCAGTATAATGTAACCGAGTTGGGTGTTATGTCTGCCTACGGCATTATATTTCAGTGGGACAGCACTATAAAATGACAGCATTAGATCGGCTCTGTTCAAAGTAGGTACCCCCACCCCTCCCTCTCTCTTCCCTTCTCCGTCGTGTTCTCCGTCGTGATCATCGTGTTGATGATCCCGATATTCTGTTCCCAGACTATGTCATTGGATTTTTTTTTTTTTTTTTTTTTTTTTAACCATGTACACTGGGCATTTATTCAGCATTCAAACAGTGCCATGGTTTGTTACAAAGACACCCGTAGAGTGCCCACATAGCCAGGGCTTACCGGGTTTTGGATAATACTATTAATGATACATAAAATCATATACATAACATAAATAATGTGGACACGATTATATGATACGTTAATATGCGAATGTAATATAGAAGAACCACTATGAACTGTTTGATTCGTATCTACAAGTGAAAAAGAAGAAAAATTAACCTTCTGAAGCATACCCACAGTGATCCACAACGTATCATCAGGTCATTTGTTCACTTAGGCTGAATGAGATTTTGACTATGGAGGTTTTATTATTATAATTTTTTTTTCATAAAATGTTTTCCCCACTCTTTGGCCGAAAAAAGACGAAAGTCCATAGAGAGGGGTTTTTTTTAAAACTTCTCCCTTTACTTGGTTAAAGCCGATAACAAGAATTTGTACGAAAAACGATTGCCACCGCCGACCCCTTTCCATCCTCCCGGACAAAAAGTCCAAGAGGATAGAAGAGGTTGAAGTGACTCATAATATAGCCTTCAGATTAGTCAGTCCTTCAGATAATTTTAGAGGAGCAAATATATTTGTATTCCGAAACATGGTGGATCCTGCGGGAAATTCACTATCAGAGGTAATATATAGTGCGAAATACTCTTTCTATAACGGTACAAGAAACCCTTTTCTGTTACTTCTATATCCACGGTGCGTTTGCCTGTTGTTGTTGTTTTACCACCACTCATCTTTACTGACATGCATAAATAAAATTAAACAGATATGTTTGCCAGGGGGCTCCATTTCTTAACGAAGACCTTTTCTAATTCATCACTACTTGACATACTTTTCTCAATATCTCTCACTTTGTATATATACTGCTTTGCTCTCTCGAAGGCAGGAAGAGTCCTCCAGAATCTACAATTGTATATATGTTTCTTTACCAGCAATATAAGATGTTTCAACAGTACACCGTCCGTCGGTGCACTAAGAATGACCTGTTGGATTGACAATGCAGAGGGAAATATATTGAGTATCTGGAGCCAGTTTTTAAACTGTTGCCACAGTTTCTGGCTATGACAACAGAACCAGAACAAATGAATTATTGTTTCCGTTTCTTGGCCACAAAAACTGCATTTATCGGATTCCACTTTACCCCAACGCATTAGCTTTTGATTCGTAACAATAATTCTATGTGTTATTTGGAATTGAAAGAATTGCAAACTAGACTGTGGGGTAACATCGAATGCGTTTTTGTATACTTTGGTCCAGTCTTGGTGATTTAAGCCCAGCTCCAAAATCCATTTATTTTCTGTATCAACTGGTTTCACTTTTATATTTCTCAATAGATGCTTATAGATAAATTTTAAGAATTTTTGGTTAGTAATCTTATTTAACATACCATCCGGCTGTTGTAGTTTACCCCCGTCAATCTGTTTTAGCCTCGTTTTCGTTTCGGCGGAAATGTTGTGAATAATGGCATAATATAAAATAAAATCTTTCTTTGCAACATCATATTTTTGTCTGAATTGATCAAAAGTTAAAAACAAACCGCACTCTCCAACTAGGTCGGTTAATTGGTACGCACCTTTTGCACGCCACTGGGCGATTGTTTTCCATTCCGAAAACGGACTAAAATCATATAGCAATTCGTCTGTGTCTGGTAACCTTTCCTGTTTTACTAAATCCCTCCAAGCTGATAACACATCGCTCCAAAATGGATTATTTACATGCCTAATAAGTTCCTGTAACCCATCAGGGCCTAAACGCCAGGTATCCTCTCCCGTTGGTTCTAAAATTTTCTCCACCATGGCTCGATAGGCAGAAGAGTTACTTGTCATATTTTTTTACCCACTTTACCTTTAGATAATTAGAAAATGTATAGAGATCGATCATATTTAGTCCTCCCTCCTCTACATCGCATATCAGAGTTTTCCGTTTTACTCTGTCTGGACCCCCGCCCCATAAAAATTTATATAGAATGGTGTTAATATCTTTAAAGAATGCTGCAGGTGGGTTAGGCAGGACGGAGAATAGATGAGTAAGGAGCGGAAGGACGAAGACTTTGATAACCGTTATTTTTCCCAACGGGGATATGTCGCGTTTAGACCAGATTCCTAACAGTTTTTGAATTTTGGTCTTTTTTTTCTGCGAAATTTTCCTGCATTTGCTTTTCAAGATTTTCAAAGAACCATACCCCTAATAGTTTGAATCCACCTGGATCCCAGTTAATCCGGTAATGAGGACATAATTTTATTGTATTTCCCTTTGCACTGCCAAACCAAACAGCCCGGGACTTGTCAATATTCAAACGGAGTCCTGAACAGCTTGAAAACTTATCCAAGATACCCATCGCTGCCGCCAAAGAGCTCCTAGAGCCATTTAGGAGAAGGGTAGTGTCATCAGCATATTGCTGAATTTTTATTTCTGAGTCTTGTATTTTTATACCTATTATATTGTCATCCCCTTTTACAGCAATGGACAAGACTTCGGCTACGATTATGAACAAATATGGAGAGATAGGATCACCCTGTCTGCATCCTTTTCCTAATTCAAAAAAATCCGACAGGAATCCGTTATTTATTACAGCGCTTTTAGATTTATTTTGTAATAGCTTAATCCATCGAATTAGATTATTTCCAAAGTTGAATGAAACCAGTGTTTTTTCCATGAATTGCCAAGAAACTGAATCAAATGCTTTTTCAAAATCGATGAGAAATAGTAAGCCCGGGATTTCGTTGTCGTCTGCATAGGCCATTAGGTCAGATATTAATCTTGTTACTTCCCCTATGTAACGCCCCTTCATAAAACCTTTCTGTGTGTCGCTGATGATCGAAGGTAGAACATTTCTAATTTTGTTGGCGATGCAGCTGGAAATTATTTTATAGTCCACGTTTAGTAACGATATAGGCCTCCAGTTTTTAAGATGCTTTCTATCTTTTCCATCTTTTGGTAGGCAAGTAATAATACCCTGTTGTTGAAATGTTGATAAGGACTGTGTATCGAAAGCGTAGTTAGCGGACCGAAGCAGAAAGGGCCCAATCTCTTTCCAGAAGAACTTGTAGAATTCGCTTGGAAGACCATCTGACCCCGGTGTTTTACCGTTTTTCATATTTTGTAACGCTTCTTCGCATTCTACTAAACTAATACCATTTTCACACGACGCTCGTTCGCCTTCGCTAAGTCTCATATTATGATTGAGGAAAAAAACCTCATTCTCATCATTTAAACTTTCATTTTTTTTATATAGGGTTTGATAGAAATTTTTCATTTCGCTTAAAATATGTGACTGGTCCGTTGTAATTGTACCATCAGACTTTTCAATCTCGGTAAGAGTTTTGACTATGAAATTCCTTTTTTCTAGATCACAAAAATACTTTGAGCTTTTCTCGCCATGTTCGTACCACTTTACTTTCGATCTCGCAATCATACTTTCGATTTTCAAGTACCTCATTTGCTCGAGTTCTTGTGTTTTATTTTCTAATTTTTTCTTGATATCAACATACCCACTTAAACCCTCTGATATTTGTTTTTCTAGCTCCAAAATGTCCTCTTCCAAGTCATTTTCCTTCTTGGTATCGTTTTTTTTCTTGGCTATCGAATATGGGATTGTCAGGCTTCTTATCCTGTTTTTAAGAAACTCAAAGAACGCCTGATCGTCCAAACTAAGAGACACACATGCAGCGTCATTCCGATCACCGTCTATATAGCATTGGTTAACCGTGTCTTGTATCGTGTCCCTTACTTGTTGTATATATTGGAGGTCTTTTAACAGAGCAACATTGAATTTCCAGAGTCCACGACCCCGGTCAGAAAGTTTAAAACAGCACTTTAAGGTTATGAATGAATGATCTGACTTATATGCTATACCTATGTCAGATGTTGTGCGCATTGCCGAAATATCGTCAGAAATTAAAAAATAATCAAGTCGACTCTGCTTGATTCCAGTTTTTGACATTTTCCTCCATGTAAATCTTCTTTTCTGTGGATTTTCGTCTCTCCAGATATCAATGAGACCTAGTTCATGTTTATAGTCGAGCACCTTGAGCCTTGATTTAATGTTATTTCTTGTGGTATAATTATCCGTATCGAGATTAAAAATGAGATTAATTGTCATTGGAACTTGATAAGTTGCTCAACTGGTTTTCCAGTAACAAACTTTCGTTGAACCTAAAAAAAACTAAGTTTATGCTCATCATTCTCATGGCATCAGATTGTATCTGCCCTATTGTCATATATACCCTCTGATGTCGAAGTGGGGCTAATTGCGGCGCGCAGCTTTTCTGCGCATGGCTCTCGCCCAATCAACAGCCTCCGTTACTAAATGAAGCGAACTTGTTGAGATTACCGAATGGGGCCGATGATTTCCGAAAAGCTCAGCCTAACTTCGGCGAGCCAATCAACATAGGTGTTGTATATCGACAAGAAAGAACAGCGGCAAATCTTTATGTTACAATTGGCGTTTAAAAAATCGGACTGGCGTTTGTGATCTGTCCATCATGAACGAGCAAGTAAATACACTCCGAGCCCTGGGCTTTACTGCCACATATCTTGGACCTGGCGATTGCGACAGAGAAAAACTACAGCAGGGACATTATTCATTTGTATTCTCAAGCCTCGAATTACTGTTACACCAGAAAGAGAACCGTGATTTGCTAATTAAACACAGGAATACCACGGTGGCTGTTGTCGTCAACGAGGCCCATGCGGTGATTAGTTTATATACAGGTAAATTATAATAATAAAATAATAAAAATAAATTATAATATAAATTTTAAATATAATACTGAAAATTGTGATAATACAGTTATTGTTATTAATATTTAGTACTGTGAGGAAAATAGGTCAATAATGTGTGTCGATGCATATTTCTCGTTCACCTCCTTCACTGATTGTTTTGATGGGTTACTTGCTGCACATAAATACATAATAATATATACTTCCCGTAA
This sequence comes from Hanleya hanleyi, assembly GCA_036873755.1. Lineage (NCBI taxonomy): Eukaryota > Metazoa > Mollusca > Polyplacophora > Lepidopleurida > Hanleyidae > Hanleya > Hanleya hanleyi. The sequence continues at coordinate 52,335 of JAVTVY010010746.1, forward strand.
GTTCAGATGAGCAATTTTGGCTGAGTAGTGTTTTAATATTATATTTTGTGTTGACTTTGATTTGTGTTGTGTTACCCTCCCTCGCTGAGTTAAAAAGACCGGCGACATGAAACACAGATATCATTCGATACACATGACCATAATATAACTTTCTGAAAGACGCACGCTTGTTGATTGCCTGGTCACATCTATCACATGTTTTATCCATTTTCCAGGGTCATTATCAATTAATGCTTACAATAGCTCTCAGCGTGAACCAGAATGCTCGCCCGTCAAAATTTGTTTACAATATGACCGCCCGTTTCCACGCGGTGATCAGCTGTGATGACATAGTCATTCGGAAAATATAACACGCTCTCTCATTGGCTTAGCGGAAAAGACGCAATGCGGCTGCGCGCCAGACATTTGTATAGGGGAGAAGTCAGAGTCTGTTTACCGACGGTTTGGAGGTTACAAACTCTGACGTTGGGAGAATGATGCTCATAAAACCCTATAAAAGATGTAAACCCCCAAAACATACCCGATTATCTATTTCTGGACATGACATTGATCAGGTGAACAACTTTAAATTTCTTGGAGTATATTTCAACGATAGACTTAACTGGTTAACGCAGGAATAAGAAAAAAACTTAGCAGGAATATTGGCAGAATACATCATGTTAGAGATTGTTTAAATAAAAAGACCCTTTACATTCTATACTATTCCCTAATCTATCCATATTTGTCATATTGCTATATTCTTTGGCATAACACGTACTCGACCCATCTGAAACCGCTAATTACTCTGCAGAAAAAAGCTATACGACTAATTACATTTTCATCTAGATATGAACATACCACTCCCCTATTCCTTAAATAGCAATTATTACCTCTGGAACAGTTGAATGACTATCTAGTTTTTCTCTTTGTTGATAAATTGTGCAACCATTTGGATTCATTGCCAATTGCTTTTCGGTCATATTTTACGAAATTATCTCAAGTCCATAGTTATCCAACC